>JBBYHK010006003.1:0-12058 GCA_038382065.1 Adansonia grandidieri | reverse complement strand
AAGGCATCCAAGTCCTAAACTACCACAACCAAAAGCCACAATAATGCATGATAATCCTAAGAGGGTGATGAAAACATAGAGAGCTTACTAAAATGATGAAGATGCTGAAAAACAAAAAAATGCAAATGATAGAGTAAAAAACTATACCAACAAAACTTTAATTTTTAGCCAAACAGTTGGAGCAGCAGAGATGGCTTGAATTTTCCTCTTTTCCTTGAGGGTGATTTTCAGAATGTGCAGTGGTTAAAAGTGAGTGTTTTAAGGCTATTTTTGGGTTGTGAGTGAAGAGCTATGAGATTTTGTTTTCTTGGTGTAGGAATGTGTTTTGGAAGCTGAATATGAGCTGGAATCTAACCTCCCTTCTGCTGAGATAGAAGTGGTCCATTTATACCAGCCTTTTAGAGCCAAATTGGAGGTATTTTTGTCCATTTCTCAAGGGGGACAAAGTGATGTTAGCGTGGTGGCTATAGGGTGGCTATAGGGAGCAACTTGCTACCAATGTGGCTGGTTTAAATGCTAAAATGATTTTCCAACAAATAGGGTGGCTGATGGTGATATTAGCCCACAACTAGGGAGGAGTAGGGTGATCAAATGACATTAACCCATTTGATCTAATTTAGACTTAAAAAAATGTTTTGATTAATTTAAAAGTCTAAATTCATAACTTGATATGTGTTTTAATCTTTTCTGATACAAAGAAATGAGTTAAAATCAAGTTTTGGATCAATAGTGGATGAGTAAAAAATGCCCAGATCATAAAAATGGCCTGCATATATCGATACATGGAAGAATGTATTGATATATTTGGTCTTAAATCCTTAATGTTATCGATACAATGAACATTGTATCGATACTATGAACCATTGTATCGAAACTATGAACTACTGTATCGATACATGTTGATATGTATTGATACATTTCTTTACAGAATGCATGTTTTAGTCTTGCCATGGCCTAGTATTGATACATGAGGTCCTGTATCGATACAGAGGCTTATGTATCGATACATCTACATGTTGTATCGATACAAATGGGGACATTTCAAATTTTTGGATCGTTGGAGCATTCTATCGATACATGAGAACCATGTATCAATACATTCAAGTAAAATTGTGAATTTTCTCATATCTTTGGTCCCTGGACATCTTGAACTACGTCATTTGATGCCACATCTTTGCATTTACCTTGGTATGATTCTTAGGCCTTCTTGACCTCCTCAAAATACTTTTTCTCCCCCTCTCACATCCATGCTTCAGATTGCTAAAAATTAACTTGGACAAAATAAAGTGTCTACACACTATATACATAGAAATGAGCATAAGCATGGTATAGTGTCTACTATCCATATTAGAACTTTCAACTCATGGTTAACGATCAAGATTGCATGAGAAATGATTCCTTATAATTCATTATGCCTCGACGAAAGACTTCAATCCTGTTAACCATAGTAAAGATCAGAATATGTTTCTAGTGTCACTAGGAGTGTTGAATCTTCTTCGAACAGTCAACCATCACTGTATGCTTTATCCAATACCTAAAACCACCCTACCATAAGCATCCATCTATTGTGGACTCATTCCCATGCAAAATGACCTACTATCATAAGTCTAAGGAGTATTTACATGACTAACATAGGAGAACATATTCCATAAACATTTAAGTGACTAATACCAAATAGAGTTATTATACGGGCCATGTTCAGTAAATGTGTTTCCATAAAACAAGCAGCTATATATTATCCCAAAGTATTTCTGTACTTTAACTAATGAGATTAAAGGGTTGCATGCATCAAATGCATGTAGGATTAACATAGCTGGTCTTTGTGCATTGTCAATGCCTTGTTTAACAATACAATGACTACAAACATTTTTAAAAACATGGCTTTGATGCATAAGGATCTTGTCATCATAACATACTACATCTTTGCAAAGCCATTATATTTTGTGGGCTTCATTCAATTAATGGTTTCATGATAGTCAATCAAGCAACTAACATGAAGGAAAACCTTATGTTACTTTAGCTAGTAACTGATATGTAGTTAATTGACCGTATGGTTTCTTTATCACAATTAGTTCAACGTCACACACTAACACTTGGTTACATGCAAGAAAAAGCTTTTAACTCTCACCTAAAATAGCACCCCCATTGAATCTAAGTTGAACTAAGCTCAAATTTTATGAAACAACCAAACTAAAAGTGATTTGGTTCCTAAGAATAATTAGAACATTAAACTCATCTATACTAAGCTTATTTAACCTATAATGGCCTAAGCCATGTAAGTGGTCTTCATACTAATTTTTAAAATGGAAATGTTGGTGACGAACCTCTTGTATGATTATAAAGTAATCCAAGGCTACTAAGAAGGTGAAATGTAAGAAACTTTGGGTGAAAAAGCTTGTTTGGTGAAAATGTCATGTAGTATCGATACATTTAGCATCTGTACCAACACAATCGCTTCAAGAACAAAAAATCCATGAAAAATAAAACATTGTATTAATACAATATGGCCTTGTTTCGATGCAATGGGCATCGTATTAATATAATATGGCCTTGTATCAGCACAATGCATGTCTTAAGCTTGAATGAACAAAACATAATGATATATCTATAAATTAATGAAATACATCGATACATCTTCATGAATTTCATTAAAATGAAATTTTTTTACCCTCTAAAGGCTTTAAATTGACTAATTTGGTCCCTATGCATTTCAAAACTTATTTTTTCTCTTCTTGGCATTGTGTCACCATAACGTCTTGCAGTTTTTTCTACTATTTTACTTTTTATTATCATTAGTATCTTTATAAGTCGTTCTGGCCTTCTAATCAAGTCTTTAAATGTCAAACATGATATGTGTGTTTCACTTGATATCTCAGATAGGGCTTCATTTACTTAAAAGGGGCTAAATAAAATAAAGTGTCAAAAATATCCCTTTTTGGCCATTATTAAGGATCAAGAATTAGGCAAAAATCAAACACAATTTTGTCTGGGCTTCTAGTTTTCCATTTTTTTTAATTTTTTTATTTCGTTTTTCCATTTTTTTACCAATCTAGCTTAACTTAACTTTAACTAGCAATGTTAGGCTTATGTTAATCTATGTGCCAATATGATCAACTACATTAGGCTTTTCATTTTAGTGCTGATTTTAGCTGGGATGGAACCTATCAGCAAGTCTTGGGCTTCCTCATTTCAATACTAATTCCAATTAGGACGAAACCTATTAGTTGCTCTTAGGCTTTCTCATTTTGGTACAATTTTATATAGAGCTATACCTACCAATTACTATTAGTCTTTTTCATTTTAGTGCCCATTTTAAATTGGATGAAACCTATCAGCAACTTTTGGGCTTTTCGCTTTGGTGCCAATTTCAACTAGGACAAAAGCTATCAACTATTCTGTGGCTTTTTGATTTTGGTGCCAATTTTAACTAGAATGAATTGATCAGTAACTCTTGGCCTTCTTCATTTAAGGCTAATTTTAATTGGGATGAAACCTATCAGTTACTCTTAGGTTTTCACATTTTCGTACCAATTTCAACTACAGCTATCTCTACCAGCTATTCTTGGGCTTTTACTCTTTGGTGCCAATTTTAACTAAAGATATCCCTACTAGCTACTTTTAGGCTTTCACATCTGAAGTTTGAAATTTTTTTCAAGTGTCCAAGCACTCATGATACAAATGCTAACACTTATGCATGTTGCCTTATAGAATATCAATTTAAAATGCTGCAAAAAGCATTGAAGATACCTTATAAGCCATCAGGAGCTCGTTTGATGGTATCAAAGAAGTTACTTACTTTATTTAGGATAGGTAAACTAGGTTCTTTTGTTCTTGATGATGTCCATAAGTTACAACCTTGAACCATAAAAATATATTTTCCCTCTTTTATTTTAATCCTTAATGTTTACAGTAATAGATGTAAATAAATCATTGACAACTAAATCCTATTTTTGCTTGTTGGATCTCTTAAAAACATAATATAAGAAACATGGTTATACTAGGTTTATTTGTCTTCTTAGTCTTTTTTTTTTTTTGTATTCCCAATAATAATACATTAGAAAGTAATTATGCAGTAGAGTTATAATCAGAATTAGATTTTGTATTTTATCCATTGGCAGTAGAGCTTTTTAATTTCATAATTAGGACTAAAAGATTGTGATCTTATATATATATATATATATATATTAATTTTTTAAAAATCTATTCTAAAATACATTAGAAAGTATTTAAGAAATTTCTTGAAATGATGCAATTGCAAATAAGGATATGATAGATGCATTATTTCATATCATGTCAAGGAAAGCTTAGAAGAGTTAGTCCTATTGTATATTAATGAGGCTTTATCATTTTATGCCTCATCATTGCCATTTCTTTACTTCTTAAGGTTTTATCCCATTAGCGAAAACCAATGTCGAATCTTTTTTAGGGCAGTTTAGTTCTTGGACCAACGAGACCTTCTTTCATTTTGACTTTAAAATCTTAAGAATATTTCTAGTTTTTCCTGAAAAGTCACCAAACACGAAAGTTAATGTTTATCAATTCAAGATTAAGAATCTTACAATTTTATGCAATTAAAGTAACAAGTTGAATTTTTTTGCTTAAGGTATATACATGTGCCAACTCTTATTTGGCAAGGATTGCCCTTATTAAGATCAAGCAAGAATTGAGAATCATTCAACATCTAGCATTTTACCAAACAAGTCCACTTGTTTGTTCTGACCTAGGGAAAAGTTTAATTGATTAACAATCTCAAAAATTAGGGTTGGTTCCAATATCAAGGGTGATGGACATGTAATATCAAAAATTTTTTCACAATTGGCAATTATCCTAGAGATATCTCTAAGTAAGGTAAGACAAGTTTAAATACTTAAATAGATCAGCCCTACTAGAGCTAGATTTGTAGTCTAACATAAAAGCATCGTGAGTAGTCCTGATAAAGTCAAGATGGATATTCCTTTACTGGGATTCCTTGAAAGGCAAACGGTCAGGTTACAACATCCTTTTAATCTCCAAATGTAAAGTTCAACAGCTGTTAAACTAAGCTAGTAAACACCAGGTCTTGAAAGGTTAATTTGGAAGGCTTACAGTACGTGTTATTTCCTAAGAATAGGCACTAAAGCTCAAAAGGTTTCCCAAAAAGTATAAAAAAATTTAGACATTTTCCCTAAACATTGTTAATGTTATGAAATTCTTCTAAGGTTTCAATTCTTCTTTAATTGACAAAGTAGGTTTTCTTTTTGATAGCTACCTTTGATAATTTAGAAGTGACTTTAAAATCTTTGAATCCATTCTAGATTGCCCTTTTTTAGGTTTTCACTCTAGAACTACATTCATTTTCTTTTTATTTTTATCACCTAATCATATTTTTAAGGACTCAAAACTTATCTAAGAAATGGAATTATTTAAGAGCTTTCTAGGAATGACTTGACAGCTTAAATAGATGTGCTCGATTGAAATAGTCTTTGAAGGTATGTAACATAGGCCATGATTCATGGTTTAGAAATAAAAAAAACATTGACCTAAGTAAAGTGTTTAAGGGTAATTAAATGTAGAATCATTTCTCTTTAGAAGGAATTTAGTGTATCTTTTAAGACAAGACACATTTTTGTTTCTTTATCTTTTCTTCCTTTTCACTTTTATATGCTTTTTTGTACTTTTTCTTTATCTTGTTCTCTCTATTTTTCATTGTGAAGGAACTTGAAACTTGAAATTTGATCAGCCTTTGACTTTGCCTTGTGACAATAGGCTTACTCTTCTTGTAACTTTGGAATTTCTTCTTTTTTATCCTAAAACTTCACTTTACCTTACCTCCAACATGGAGGGTGATTTTTAATTAAGGTTCTTAAAAACAATAATTCACTAGGCTTAAAGGGGCCACAAAGGGAATAATTTTTGTTTTACTAAAGGATAGAGAAAAATGGCCATTTTTTATCCTAAACAAAACAATTTTGAGCTGATGAGCTTTTATTAGGAAAGAGGATAGTTTTCTTTTTAAAATAATTTTGAATACCTTAAAACATGTTTTTTCACTCAATTAATTTTTTTGTTGCTTTTTCGTTTTCTTTCTTTTTGATGTTTTTGTTTCATGTATGCTCTTCAAAATTATCAATTTCATAAGCACCATTGACACTTAATTTTTGGTTAGACCTTAAAAAAGGAATCAGATTAACGAGGGAAACCTCTCGAATCTCACTTCTCATTATCAGGATTTGGTTGAAAGGGGTTCATCTCTAAAGAAAGTATTTTTGGCTCATGTTGGTTCTTATCCTTATGAATTAAGGATTTGAAGAATTGTTAAAGAATCTATGGAGTGAGGTTATCCAAGTGAATTTCGAGAATTTCAAAGTCCCAACATCATTTTAACACATTTCAAACTATCAATATTCAAATATTTTAGGAGCAATACCTATTTTTCCATCCTTTAAGGAATTGAAAAGGAAAGATGAAGGGTTTTTTTCATCCTTTTTGTTTTCTCAAAAGAGTCCTATCTAGTGGTGATCATAGTCCCATTAAATCTTTATAAATGATTCTCATACTCTTGATACTAGAAAACATTAGCACCTAAAATTCTAAACTTAAGACAAGATGCAAGCTGCTCACAAATTAAACTCCGTTCATTTCAAACCAGAGCTCATAGTCTTCTAAATGAAAAAAGTGTAGAACTTAAGCTTAAGATAGAAACCACCATAGATTAGCATATTACCATGGGGTCAATGACTTTTAGTCCAATCGCCCCTAATAGGCATCCAAAAGTTCTTTGAACTCTATCAAGTCTGCAACTATAAATGCTTGTACTTTACTCCTAAATGCATCATGATTTCCCAAGGAATAGCCTTCCACCACTAGATGATATTTGCATTTGGAGCTTGGATTGTAGCATTTCAGGTAAAAGAGGTTTCCTATGCTTTACCAAGATAATGGAAATAATCCAACTCCGAATAAAAAGATGAAAAAACTCTATGTTAGAGATTGACAAAGAGTGATAAATTTCATTCTTTTTTCTTTTGGTTTCAAGAATCGCTTGAACTACTTACTTGATCCATTTGCATATCCAAACTTCAAACTAGGTAAGCTTCCATGAAAGGTTCTGAAACTTAGAGATGGATCTAAGAATCTATCGATTGATAAAAATTAGGGGTGAGGACTAAGTTTCAATAAATCTTCTCGTTCCTTTATTTTATTTTTGTTCTTGCTACTTATGGTTGAGTCTTGCATTCATGGATTAATAGTGTTGCCTTTTTGGCCCCCTAAAGCTATGTCACTCATATCTATGATCCTTTTAGTCTTCATGCCACACTTGATTCTTCCTGTAGCAAATAATTATCGATAAATTCTGATAATGCATTTCTAACCAACTTGTCATATTATGGAAGAGGAAGAGTATCCACAAAATAGGCATGAACTTCTTTATTAGTGAAAGCTGGTTAACCTATGAGGCCACTTACTTCCATCATAAACATAGTCCTTGTAGCTTTTATAGGAATCTTCCTTATGTTTTGGACTGTCTATTGGTCTAGACTTGTCCTCAATATGTGCTTGTATCACTCAAAAAATGCTCAAGCTAAGCCTTTTCATGTGCATAGATGGTCTCTTTCTAATTGAAAACACCACTTGAACGCTGCCTTAATTGAGCTCTCTAGAAAGATATGAATAAATAGCTTCTCATTCTCAATATGCCCTACCATTTTATGATATTATGCCACTAGGTGCATTTTGGGACAAGAGAATCCATCGTACTTATGAAACTCTGGAGTTTTAAACTTTCAAGGAATAATCACATTTAGGACCGATAAAAGTTCTCCCAAATCTTTAAATTTCTCCTTGCTCCTAATGGCTCAGATTCTCCCTTCTAATTGGTTGAAATTTTATGGCATCTGTAAGCATTGTTTTGTTACTAACAAATTCCCTATTGGCAATTTTGATTTGGAAATCTTGATAGGATTTGCACAGCCTACCCCTTGGTCTTAAATTGAGAATATATGCCATAGGCTAAAAGTTTGACCTTGTGCATAATTGTTTCTCAACCTTTCTCTTTTCTCCAACTCTTTGGATGATCAATAGTATCTAAGTTATTTGTTCTCTTTTTTGGATTTGAAATTGGTCTCATTTATTTGGTTGAGTAATTTAATTCCCTTCCATTTTGCTTTTCAGTTATGTATAACCTAAGAAAGAAAAAAACACCTGAATTAGTTCACGAAAGGGCACTTTTTTATTAACAATCCTTTTACGGGTTTCATAGAATCCTTTTTATTTCTTTATAAAACATTAATGGTCATGAATGAATGAATATCACTGAATTTGACAATGAATGCATGAATGAATGGATAAGTTTATTAACATTATTGATATGCATGCTATGCATGGTATGGTAAATCATTGACCAAGCATAAACATGGGGAAACCAATATACAGGCAAGAATTATTACCTAAACATTATTTTCTTGTAAATCTAAAAGCTCAAACTTTGATATTCATTTATAGTCAAGGCAAACAACCATATTTACATAAAGTAGCCAAAAAGCTATGTATGCAACATTCCACTAACCTAGATATTCTTATGTCTTCAATCATTTCTTGATTTCAGCCACAAAAAATCATATTTGCAAACACTCCACCACCATAGCACTCTATTGTTTCTGAATGAACTTTCTCTGATGGAAAAAAGATTATTTCCTAGTTTGTTTGTCATTGAAGCTTAGAATGCCAATTCTAAGGCTTGCACTGGGAGACTAGATGGGTTAAAGTGAAAAGTTCCCTTCCCTTTATGGCTGCTCAGCCTAGTATGACATAAAAGAAGCTTAGCAGTAACATTTAACTTTGGTTCAAGTTGGAGGACACCAATGTCGAGTAAGTTTTAAACCCTATTTTTGAATGCTTCATAGTTTTCTACAGAATGCCCTCATAACCCCGTATTGTACTCTTAAGGGCATTAATGTCATACCATTTAGGATAAAGGGGCTCATAGGGGGGGATGTGCTCGGAAACAACAAGCTACTTATAGAATAGGAGAGAGTATAATTCTATATAGGCAATGAGATCGGATCGAATTTAGAATTTCCTTCATCCTTTAATGGTCTTTTCTTAGTATGGACACTAGAAAGTGACTGGTTAACGTTGGGAAAACCAATAAGGTTGTAGGGCAGACTAATCTGCATAACTTCAAAGTTGGGCAATTTTGCTTCAATCATATAAATAGACCAAGGATTAGAATCTTCGCCAATAGTATACACGATATAGTCTTTGAGTCTTCAAGTGCCATAGGTCAGGTCAAAGGCAATAGTGACTTTTAAGGATCATCACTCAATTTTAGTCATCTTGAATAATTATTCCTTTATCTCTCAAATCTCATGTCCCATTCCTTCGACTATTCCTTCCATCAGCAAGAAAGACATTGACAACAAAACTGGCAAGCAAACTTGAAATATAGCCATGGAAGTTGATCCCTGTCTAGTGGCCATGGATATAGACAAAGTGACTCATAATGTAATAGGCATAAATCCTTATTAACAATAAAAAAAACATAGTACAAACGCACGAACAAGGAGAATGATTTGACCAACTAAAATATGCTAATATATATTAAAAACACGTTGACTCTTACAATTGCAAAATCAAACAACTTTACACCCTATAAATATCTCTTATGAGAAAAATTTCATATCCAAACATTCACAAAATGCATTAAAGGATGTAGACATCAAGAAGAGTTAAAAGTCTAAAAATGTTTGGACTTGTAAAATTTTCTCTCTCTTATATCAAAATTTTTAAAATCCCTAAATTTGAATTGCCTCAAATGATTATAAAAAAACTATCTCTTACACCAAAATAGAAAAAATACAAAAATCAAGTATTCATTAATCCTAAAATCCCTAAATTCAAATCAAATTATTAAATCCCTAAACTCAAATCAAATTCTTAACTTCCCAAAACTCTTAATTAGGTTTCATTAATTATTGAAATTGACACTCTAAAAAATTTCAAAAGAGAAAGATAAATGAGAAATAAATAAACATAACATCACTAATCGAGATAAAGCTTAAGACCAGCTTTGTCTATAAACCATTAAGTAGGATAAAGAAAAAGAAATAACAATCCAAGTTTTTGAATCTTTTTGGTGTCATAACATATCCAGATACAAATCCTAATATATCAAGTAGGAATAATTTAATCATCTCAAGGCTTCAACTATCAAAATGAATCGCTTTTCCAAGCTTTTCATATAGAAAACATGAGATAGCTGGGTTAAGGAGTCACCACCGATCTTTTTGGGCTAGGTGTGATCGGACACTTATTAATGCATATAAACAATAATTGTTATTTCTTCTAATAACAGTTGGCATGACTTCTTTATTACTCATAATTTTGAGACATGTGTTAAAAGATTACAAGTGAATACATGAATCTATTGAACTCTTGATTGAATTTCTTTATCCATTTTTTAAATAATTTTACATGATTTTTTAATGCTTATTTGGAATACAAGATTGTGTGCTTGTATTGGTTGAATTGATATCCCTAACTTTGAATTGATCTTCTTTTTTTATATAACAAAAAAAGGTGAATTTTAGGGTGTCAAATTTTCTCTAAATGCTTTAAATGAAGATGAATAAAAAAACAACTAAAGGAGAATTCATATGTGCTTAATTGGTTATATGATTATGATTTGTGTTGGATTTTGTCCTCAGATGCTTATGAATTTTAAGGATGAAAGTGTCCTTCTTGTTGTTGGAAAGTTGACCAAAATTTAAGGACTTTTATTGCAAATATTTAAATGTTCTAGGGGAATTTTTATAAGCAAATTTATCTTAAGTTTGCTTTATATATATATATATATATATTAAAAAAAAAAAGAGATTGCTAGCTATGTTAGCTTTTAATTGGTATTGGTTTTGATAAAACAAAAACTTAAGCTTATTAGCTTAAGTATAAATGTTTTCAATGTAGTATTCTTGTTTGAATATTTTTAATACAGTATTTTTCCTTAAATCATTTTGAAAATACTTCTAAAAATGCTAAAATATTTTAAACTCCTTGGTTTTCTCAAAAAATAAATGTTATTAAAAGTATACTTATGTATAAATTATTTTTAAGACAAGTTAACCTCTTTTAGAAACCAATGAAAATTTTTTAAGGTTTTTAATGCAAGTACCGTTACTGGTATCAATACAAAATTTTTAGTAGCTAGCAGTTTTCTTAAAGGTAAGAAGGTATCCATACTTCAAGAAAAAATGTCGATACCTTGCTTTTCAACAGTCATTTTTCAAGGGTTACAAAGGCAAGTATCGATACCCTAAGTTAAAGTATCAATACTTCAATGTGGGAAAAACATAAAGACAATTCTCTCAAGTATCCAATGAATATTTCCATCTTTGTCTAATGACCATAATTCATTTGTAAGCTATAAAAAGGACTCTCTAAACTTCCAATTGCAAGAAACACCAAGAGAAAAAGATTAAAGTTATCAAGAAGTTATTTTAGTTCTAAGCTTTATTATCCTATCATTATTCTATTCCTTTGTATAGCCTAAATAGTATAAACACTTAGTCTCTTGGATGTTTTCATTGTTTACACTAGAAACACTTTCGTAAAAAGGAGAAAGGTTACTACCATAGTTTTAAAATGTAGATAGACTATATCTTAGCCTTGATAAGATAAGAGGTTGCTAACTAAGCATAGATAAAGTTGTAAAGGTTATACCTTATATTTGAAACATAACAATTTAAGTTAGTGAATTAAGGAACTCCTTGTAAGCTATAAAAAGGACTCTCTAACCCTTCCAACTGCAAGAAACACCATGAGAGAAAGATTAAAGTTTTCAAGAAGGTATTTTAGTTCTAAGCTTTATTTTCCTATCATTATTCTATTCCTTTGTATAGCCTAAATAGTATAAACACTTAGTCTCTTGGATGTTTTCATTGTTTACACTAGAAACACTTTCGTAAAAAGGAGAAAGGTTACTACCATAGTTTTAAAATGTAGATAGACTATATCTTAGCCTTGATAAGATAAGAGGTTGCTAACTAAGCATAGATAAAGTTGTAAAGGTTATACCTTATAT
>JBBYHK010005992.1:0-12060 GCA_038382065.1 Adansonia grandidieri | reverse complement strand
ATCTTAAGAAGCATCTATCATTTCATTCTCCTAACCTTTTATTGTATGGGCTTACATTCAAGTTTGAGAGGAAATTTATTGACCATGATATCAATAGCTAATCTGGGCATGTCTTGTTGAGATTAGGTAAACACATCCTGATTTCTTGGAAAAGGTTTATCAATTTGACTCAAGTTGATGGGTTTATAAAGGTTTTAATCTTGACTTCTTTTTTATCTTCCTCTGTTCCTAGATTTATGATCTCAATATGTTCCTCATGGGTAAGATCTATTGTTTGCTGTTCAATTTGTAGATCTAGTGGTATGGAGCTTTCCTCAAAATCCCCTTCGGACTTAACCTTGTTGGAGATTGGTTGCTCAAAATTGATTCTCAAAATTTAGGCAAGAATATTCATGTCATTTTCATGTAAGTACTTGAAAATGAGGAGAAGGAATAATATAGGCAAAAACATGTAAAGAAAGGTCTAAGGCTTTGAAAAGAATATAATGATGAGACACAAAAGATTAAATGCATTGTCCTTAATTATTTAATAATACTTAATAAAAATGATGCCCATGCAAAGGATCTTACAATGCTCTTAAGTAGTAGCATACTTTGAATTAGATATAAACAGTATAAGAATTTATGTTTCAATCTAAACACTAGGAACAAATCTTGGAGGGCACAAACTAGTCTCACTGCCTGTTGTTGAAGTATGTTTCAATCTAAACACTAGGAATAAATCTTGGAGGGCACAAACTAGTCTCAATGTCTCTTACTAAATCCTTAAATCAAGAATATCATTAACACAGAAGTCCCCACATGCCTTGTTCAGTATGAGCATAAGATTATCAAAGCTAATATTACTTTCCAGATTTGAGTTAATGTATCCTTTTAGACAAAAGCCTCTTTTGTTGATCTCATTGACGCCCTTTAGAGCTTTGGCCATTCCCTAAAGACTTTTGCCTAGTTTTTTTCTAGCTCAGGCACCTTCACCAAAGGTCAACTTCAAACCCATATAAGTACTTCTCGATAGATAAGGCTCAATCATTGATAGACCCTTGAGTGGCCTTGATGTATTTAAAGGACTAAAAGGGGGATTACAAAACATCTTCATTAGGCTCGATATATAAAGCTTTAGTTGAGCAATAATGTATGCTTCCCTTCCAATGCTGAATTTGTTTTCAATTACAAACTTAAATTTCTATTGCAATGAGGATAGTACTGCCTTTACAAAATGGATCTAGGGCCTTCTTAATAGGCACTTGTATGATAGAGCAGTGTCCATCACATGGAAATCTATTTCATATGTGAAATCTATTTATATGTACATAGGTCAATTAGAGTGGGATGGTGATGTTTCCTTCTATCTCTTTACATGTCCCATCGAAAGCTCACATGACCATATAACTATGCTTAATATAAGATGCGTCAATAAGAAGCTTGTTTAGGCATGACATAATTATTATATTTAGGGCTAACCTATTCTTAATAAGAACCTTGGCAATGTGTTGCCTTAGTAGTAAGGAGTAATGTGACGAGCTTTGTATTTCCCCTTCCTCCATGATGGATCTCATCTTTACTGAAAAAGATGTAATTGCTGGCAGTAATATTTCTCAACAATCACTCCACTTGCCCTATAAGGACATCATGAGGCATATATGCTTTGTTTAGGACCTTTAAAAAGTCATTCCTAGGCACTTAGAACTCAAAAGTAATGAGAGTATTGATATTTTTGCCGGTTGCTTGTTTGACTAATCAACAATGTTGTATTTCACTACGCTTGATGAACTTAAGGAAGTTTATGGCTTCCTTTTCACTCAAAGGCTCTTTGACGGCTATTGAGCTTGATCCCTTTGTCATTTTTTCTGGTAGATAAGCTATTAAGGTAGTGTGCTTTATTTAAATAGTAGCTTCTGATGTAGGGCATAACATCTGCCACTTTGCATTAGATGACTTACACTTATGAGGTTATCAATGGTCATTTATTGGTAGACTCCTTGATAATCACTGCCTTACTCTTATATTTCCATCACACTACTCGTTTTCTTTATACAAGAAAGGGATGGGGTTTAGATGATCATTCTTAGTGCAAGATGAATAGGGATTAATGCAACATGGCCCAAATATGAAGCCTAAGTAGCCCGACTTAAGAGCTATGTGTACCTCTTGTTCTTATATGTATCATTATTCTTTATTTTTATAAAGGCCTATATTATTATTTTATTTTTTGGGTTTGGGGACTAAGTTGTTAAGATGAATCGCTCACTCTACTTAACCCTAAATAATCATTACAAAACAACCACCACTAATCTATTTTGGCTAGATGAGTTTGGTCAGCTATCAAAGTTCATATTTTGAGGGCTATGAAACCCTTAAAAATAAACTCTAAGGTCTGTGATAATACCAGAAATCATATAAAAGGGTCTAAGAGTCGGTTACAATCATAAGTAAGAATTAACCTTTCCATGATACTTGAAAATCAATACTTATTAACCACGTATTAACTTAATTTTTTATCTCTATTTAGTTTCAATATTTGGCATTTAATTATAATTCTTATATCTCAAAACTTTATAAATCCTAAATTTATTTTTCCATATGAGAAAATCAGTCTTTTAATAATGTTGAAAAATAAACATATTTTTCATACCCCATTGGAGGACCATAGGAATAAGAAAGGTTTTATTTTAACAATTAAAATCTTTTATGTACCCCACTAGAAAACTGGAGGAATACATATAGTTTTATTTCTATGAATTTTGAAAAAACTCAATTTTTATTTTGAAAAGGATATCTTGTTATTAAAATAATTCATAGAATCCCCTTCATTTACTGGGAAAAATTCTATGAACTATTTTAAATCCGAGACATTGCTTTGAATTTAAAAAAATCTTGATTTTATAATAAATAATAAAATTTGTCCTATGGCTCAATTTTGATTGTATGTACGAAACTAGAATCTAAAGGCTTGAACATGGTCGATAAGGCTAAGTTATCCCTTAGAGTATCTTCGACATGAAACTATCCTAGTAACTCTTAAGGACTCAGTTTTAATACAAAATTACCAAAGTACCCCTAGGGTATGCCTTCAATGTGAAAATATCCCAGTACCTTTAAAAGGCTTGAAAATAATCATCAAAAAATATGAACATATCCCTAATGCACCACTTTGTCATGAGAAAATCTCAATGACTACATAGAATTGGATTTTAAGAGAAATTACTAAAATACTCCTAGGGTATACCTTCATCATGAAAGCATCTCGGTAATCCTAAGGACTCGAAATGATAGATGTCACCATGTCCATGCCTTCAAAACTTCGAACGATTCGAAGGGCTTAACACGCTCAACTTAAAAATATAAGATGATTGGTCATAGTCAAGCCTTTGAATTATCCCATGATCAGGATTTGAATTAGGCATAGCAGTATGGAAGGGAGACACCATGGAGCAAATTACTCATCCAACTAGTCTTATGGTCATCACGAAGTGGCCGTAAAATTAGAGTTCCACTGGTCATTTCGGGTTAAGTAGGATTGGATGCCTATTGAAAACAATTTCGTAGTTACGAAACTCAAAACATTGATCTCAAGGTCTACAAAGTCAAGAGATTCATTGGTTGGGTTTGAGAGTTGGTTATGCGTAGGGAAGGATTAGCACCCCTACTATGCCCAAAATCGGTACCTATTAACATGTCTCACTTCAGTTTAGGCTTAATCAGTTCCATTTGATCATTATTTAGAAACAATCCCCTTTAATGTAGGTTTTGTAAATTGTAGATCTGATTTTTTTTAAAGAAAATTAGATAACCTATGCACCTCTAAGGTGAGAGGAACATAAGGAGTTTTTTTATGCAAATAAAGTCCAGATTAGATTTTAAAAATTTGAATATACCATATTAGGCACTAGAGAGATACTAACACGAAACATTGCCTTATAAGTTTTATTAGGAAACAAATTTTAAATATGAATGCGCAATAATCATGACAAAAAAGGAAACATGTTAGTAAGATGACAATGAATATAATAATATATATAATAATATCATAAGCAAACAATCACAAACAAAAAAGAGTAAAAAAGAGGGACGATTGAAATGTGTCTCCTAATTGTCTTTGATCATTGAAGAATAACCAAGATGACAATTTAGAGACGGGTTTTGGATTTGATGGTAATTTGCTAGACAAAAAAGGTTTTAATCAAAACAATCCAAGGCATCCAGAAGAAAAAAAATTTTGGATTTTTTTAGGTAAAAATGGGGTTGGAGTATCCCCCCGAAGAGGTGGGGTTGGAGTATCCCCAAAGATAAAATTTTGAAAATATTTAGGAATAATGAGAAAATTTGAGTTTTTTTTTTAAGAACAGGGTTGGAGTATTCCCTCAGAGAAGTAGGGTTGGAGTATTCCCAAAGATGAAAGCATTTGATGCTTTAAAAGTAAAGGTTCTTTTTTTTTTAAGATTTTGAAAATATGAAATCAAAGATTTGTACAAGATATATTTTTTCTTAAGCCTTAATCTGAGTCTAAAGGGCCTGTGTTATAGGGGAACCAATCAAATGTATTTTGAGACATTCGAATGTCTCTACAAAGGTGTTTTGGAAATTAAGTTAAAATAGGTGACAATACTACATCCTCTCCTTTCTCAATTTATTTTAGGTTCATCTGAAGGCTTTAGGGGGTGAATAAGGTACCGTTGGAAAGAGGACATGATATGATTTAATGTCAAAATATTCTAAAAATCCGAGAAAATCACTTTCTCGGCAGAATTAATTTTGGAACTTAGGCCTGTCTCAACACTAGCAGCATGTGCAAGGAAAAGTGCATGATGGAATTTGAAAAATCATTTCGAGCTTATCTGGAATTGCTGGATCATGAACAATACCTTTCTGAAAAGGGTATTTTGTGAAGTTCTTAGGAAAAATATTTAAAATTTTCAAAAAAATCATCTAATGGGCCAAAATGGCCAAAACAGAATATTGCATGTTGGTTCCAGGGTTTTGGATAACAAAGATTCAAAAAACCATAATTCCCTCATCCGAGATGATCTAAGATGAACAAAACATTTTTGGAAAGGTATTTCAATAATCTTTAAGGGAAAAATATAAAAAGAATTCTATGAAAATCCTTTATGGCTCAAAAATAATTTTTCAAATTTGAATTAAAATGCTGCCAAAGCAAAAACAAGGGATTATTTGATTTTTTGGGTTTCTTGGGGATCAAACTCGAGTTATGGACATTCTAATAGGCATCAAAAGTTCATTCCATAATCTTGAAGGAGTTTAGGATGATGAAACAACCTGTTGACCATGCCATCATGAAGGTGTTAAACTTAAGATCGATGCTTAGTATTTTTTTCAAGTAAAAGGGAACATTTTGCTAGGAAAAACATCATCTTTAAACTTATCTTACCATGAATCCAAAGCCAAAATATTTGATTTGCCCCCAAGATTGGAAAACCAATTTTATGAAAACATTAAATCCATCTTCATCTATTGGAGGTAGCATGAACTTAACTTGGGGATTTTTTGAAAATCAAGTTTTTAGGAAACAGACAAACATTTTGATAAAGACGTCATGAACAACATACAACACACACAAAGATTATGCAAACACACAAAAATGACATTTTGACATGGAAATAGGTGACAAAAGGTAAGAAAATGACAAATAAGGTGTATGGAAATGATATGAACGTATTTAAACAAGGGAATGCAAGCTGGAGTTGTCAAGACAACATTTTTATGTCATGAGACTCCTTAAAACACAAGAAAATATATGAACATACATAAGACATGTTAAGGTGAACATTTAAGTATGTGTTAAGCATGTGAAAATAGATAAAATATGTTATAGAATGTATGAATAAGGGATTGTTTTGATGACAATGAATTTTGATGACAAAATGAAAGAGTAGAAGTTTGGCCTACCAAGCAACATTAAGGCATCACAAGAACATCAAGATTCGAAGACTACCGCAACCAAGGCAACAATAATGCATGAGAATCCTAGGATGGTCATGGCAGTATAAAGGGCTCACTAAAATGATGTAGATGATAAAAATAGAAAATGTACGGAACAAGGTAGAAAAAATATCAAAAAGCTTGAACTTTTATTCTTTCCTAAAGCAATGACTTTAAGCTCAGTTTCTTCCCTCTTTTTGCTATTATTTAGCTAGAAAATGATGAAAGAAAGAAGCTTTCTAGTAATATGGTTGATGGTGGGGTGTTTTGAGTGTGAAAATGTATCAAAGGTAGAGTTGTTAAAGGTTTTTTGGTGGTGGTTTAGGGGAACTACTGGAATGAAAGAAGGTTGAGGGTGATTTAGGGGAACTATGATAATGGAACAGTGTTTTTTGGGTGATTTTTGGGGTTGGAGATTGCTGTGGGATTCTTGGTAATTGTAGGATTTTTTTTTTTTTAGATTACTAGAGAGCTCTTTAGGAATGGCTGAAATCTTCCTTTTTTTCTCCCCTCTTTAAATTTAATGCTCAGCCAATGCTTTTAGGAGACAAAGCAATGGCATTTTTTATCTTTCATTCTTATAGTAGGGGACATCTCCAGCTACCATGCTTAGCTAGTCTCCTTCCTATTGGTTCTGCTATGCTAAGAAAGGGGGCAAAAATGCTATAACAGCCTGCAATTGAAGATATAGTTGACATGTCCTCTTACCACCATATATTTTGTGAAAGTGACCCTTGTCATTAGCTATTTGGGCTCTCAAAATTGGTTTAAATTCGATCATAGGCCCAAAGTCAAGGTTTGCAATGTTTTATGATGGTCTCTTAGTGCAAAAAACATGTTTGAATTAGATTTTCAAAGGCTGAAAAATGGTCCAAACTAGGCAAAAAATGCTTGGTGCATTGATACAAAACATGTTTTATCGATACACATGGCAATTTTTAGCCATGAGTATCGATACAATGAGGTGCGTATCGACACTAAGAGCAAAAAATTGTTTCTAGATTCGAGACTTAAAGGTTTATCTCGATGCTCCATGTATTTGTATTGATACTCAAGCTTGTGTATCGATACATTTTGCCAAAAATCATAAATTTAGCTATTACCAAGGTTTGTATTGATACCTCACCTTAGGTATCGATACCAAACCCTCTTGTATCGATACTACATGTGAAAATTCAAGTTTTTGGCGACATAAGTATCCATACTTATGTACCATTGTAACTTGCACATACTTGTGGCTTCCCAATTTACCTCAACTTGGTCATAAATAGTGGGAATTAGATAATGACAATTTTATCCTAAATGGGTAATTACAATATTAAAAAATGACCTAAAATGCAAAAATTACAATTAAGCCCTTAAATTTTCAAAACTACATTTTGTACCCTAATAGAGAACTGAAAAAATATGAAAAGCTTTAATACTTTCTACACCCCTATTGAAAAATTGAAGGAAAGCTAGAAACACTTCAAATGACAAAAATACCCTAAAGAAATTTTCATGGTGAAATGATCGTTTTGCCCTTAATGCTAGGCATTTCCTAATAAATTCAAAACTTTTCCATTTGTCAATCTAGTCCCTCTACTAGAGAAAATCACAAATAAACATCAAACACATCACAAAAAATCATGGAAATCATATTAAAAGTCAAAATAAACATTTAGCCAACCACCGATGGTCTTAAAACAATTTTTTCATTTTTGCAAATTAGTCCTTAAACCTTTTAAAATTATAAAAAGGCCCCAAAAAGTTTACAAATTCATAAAATATATTCTAACATGTTAAAAATGCAAAAAACACATCCCCATGGATATATGAAGCTCTCAGTAAGGATTGGATGACCTTGAAATATTTTTTTTATTTTTTCTATTCAGTCCCTAAACTTTGCATAATTACAAAATAGCCTAAAAATCAAAACATTACAAAATCATACATATTATTTTCTGCTAAGCATTGAAATACCTTTCCAAGGCCTTGAAAATTATCGAAAAAGTTTTTTTAAGCCTTTACAAGTTAAAAATATAATCAAATAATACAAAATATCAAAGAATCAAGCATAAAAATATTTGAAGATCATTATATATTTCAGCCGGCATGTATTTCCACTAGAACCAATTTTTTCATCACATATTTTCAAGAATAACAATATAAATACATGACATCAATTTTACCAAACATAAATATGCATAAAACATGATAAATAATGAACAAGTCAACATAAATCAACATGAAAATATTAAGATAAATAGCACAAAAAGATAAACATAAAAATGACAACATTTTCACCAACAAACATAAATTTTCATGATAAAAATCAACTTATTGTCAATAAAAATTAAATAAAACAATAAAATCAAGAAACTTTATTCATAGCCACCATACTTGGCCTTTCAACATTAAAATCCAAGGGCACAAGCATGATTTTGGCTCAGTAAAAGGAAGAAAAACAAATCAAAGTAACAAAACCTAAAAATTTCTAAGTATTTTTACCTTAAAAAGCATGAAAACTTATGTCTTTATAGTGGTTTTTTTTTTGGTTAAGGAAAGTTAAAGTCCCTAAAATGAAAAAAATAGCGGATGGAATTAGGCCAAGGGGTTTAAGAAGTCCCTTGGCTTAATTGGCTTTAGGAACTAATTTTATTTATTTATTTATTTATTTATTTATTTGCTAGATTTTTCTAGGTTATATCAAACTTTAATTAATTAATTCGGCTTTGTCAAAAAGCCTATTGTGGGCTATGGTTAGGTTAGATGATGATTAAAATAATATTAATTTAATATATAGTTGAAATGTAACTAAATTAATTAATAAAAAATTAAATTCTAACCAAACTATTTCATGTAACTAAATCACAAAATTCCATAACTAAAATAAATATAAATAAATTTTGAGAATGAAAAAAAAAAAGAAAAAAAACTAAGGTTATACTCAAAACTTTTATGAAGAAAAAAAGGAATTGGAAGGACTAAATTTTAAGAAATTAAAAGTTATGAATTTATAAATTTATTTACTAATTTAAACACATAAAAAAAACCAATTAAGTATCCATATGACATTTTGGACCCAAAAAGAATTAATAAAAAATCATGGAGAGAAAAAAAAAACATTATTAGCTTGTGTTGTAAAATTAAAATGGGTCTTATTGAAAAATTAATGGAATAATCACAAATAAGCTTTGTTAGGCCTATAAAAAATGAAATGAGCCTAGAAAAAAAAAATGGGCTTAGCAAGATTATTAGGCTTGTTAAGAAATTACTTGGTTCGTTGAGCCTATTTACAAAATTTGAAAGTTTTACACCCACTAAGAAAATTTGGCCAAAAATAAAACTTAATTTTTTTTTTATAAAAATTCCAAGTTTTGAATTCTAAAGGAGATTTTTGAGAAATTTTACGTATGAGAAAAAGACAATTACAAATTGGACACTCATAAAACTTTATGAGAAAAATCTTCATCAAAGAAAATTTATATTTAAAAAGATCAAAACTCAAGAAAAAATTAAATTTTCAAATATTGATTTAATATGAATTTAATCCTACCAAAAAAAATTTATGAAGTAAAAAAGTATGTATTTTGGAAATAAAAAATTCAAAATATATATTTAAATTTTATAAAAATTAATTAAATGTAACACATTAGTGAAAATATTAATTTATAAAAATGATAAAGACAAAAATTTACAATTCAAAGCAAATTTTATTGAGAAAAATTCATGAGCATAATACTTGCAGTTCTCTAAAAAATTTAAATTTAATAAATAAATTTGATAACTTAGCACCTTGTGGTTTAAAATACCAATATAGATTTTTTATTGAATATTTTAGTTTTTCAAAGTACATATTGACATAACTATCACACGAGTATCAGCAAAAATATACAATGGTCAATGTTTAAAATTTTACTAAAAATTCTCAAAAAATTTCTAAAAATGGAAATTTTGATTGTGACATCATCTACAAAAATGAACTTCAAAATTTGACAAGAAAATATTTAAAAACTATTTTTTCTCTTGAATATTCATCTTTTTTATCTAAGATTTATTCTTTATAAATATCAAAACGACACTTTTTCTATCACGTGTGCATGTAGCCATTTAGACAGGAATGAAAAGGTTTTAAAAACACCCAACCTACTTGGAAGAGATCGATCCTTACTAGGCCAACTATTAACATCTCAATTTTGAATATTTAGGACTATAAAAAAAGGGCTTAGAGAAAATTAGATGTCTACATCGACTACCTTGACTTTGGGCTTGTTGGCAAACAAAACCAATGGCCTTTCTACACTATAAAGAAGGCTTTTCTTATCATTTTCAGTGGCATTGATGAAAGTGTTATTGCCTTCATTTCTCTCCTTATAAAATTCAATTTCTAAGTGATCCATCATCACTTGGACCATCTTTAGGAAATCTATATGATGTTGTAGTGTGTGCCCCTATTCATAGTGGCAAAAAGAGGATTTAGTGGCTTTGTCACTCTAACCTTTAACTTCTAATGCTATCCTGGAGTTTATAAAAGCTTGCCATACTTTGCTCATCGATGTCTTGAGCTCTTAGACACTCTTCTTCACCCAACACCTTTTTCATCAATCACTGCATTCACTTTCAAGCTCCACATGGTTTGAGAGTGAATTGGCTCCAACGTTAGGCCTTGGTCTCTGCTCAACATTAGCTACGCCTTTTTTAAGGAAACTTTATATTTTTCTCTTGAATAGGGTACAATTTTCAATGAAGTGGCCTTGCACACTGGCATGGTATTTGCAGTAGGAATTCTCATCATACCATTTAGGATAAAAGGGCAACCATAGTGTTAGAAACACCGGAGCCACCAACTAGCTCACTGGTGGGAGAGAGTATATCTCCTTGTAAAAGTAAGGGAATAGGTTAAAATGTTGCCTTTCCTAGGGTGCTAGCTGGTTGTTGAAGGCTCTAGCATTGTTTTGGTTTGGGGTTGAGCATTTTAATTGGCATTCTGGGTAAGGCTTGGTGAAAAGCTCATAATTAGGTTAAATTGATAGAATAAATTGGTTGTGGTATTGGTGGGTAAGAGTTAAAGCTCGGATATGCCATGCTATGGAAGTATATACTTTATGCCGATATGGACTTTAAGTGAACTTAGCTAGACATTCACTGATGGCATTCACTTCTTGTTTTTTCCCTTGGTTGTGGACTTTTTGTTCGAGTTGGACAATTCTCCTTTTGATATCTTACCACTTTTTATGGCATTATCAATCATCTCACCTGATATTACCATGTGAACAAAGTTTTCTGTGGCATTCCCCACTAACTTCTCATAGTAGGGAGCTCGCAGAGTGTTGACAAACATGGTTGTCATTTCTTTCTTGGTCAAGGAAAGGTAAACCTAAATAGCTTCTTCTCCTCATCTTTAAGTGTACAACCTAAAGCTTTTGGTGGTTTTCTTCTCCATATTCCTAAAAGATAGATGATTCAAAGCCTAATCAGATATGTGCTTCTATTAATCCAGGAAAGTACAGGCTAAATCAGCCCATGTCTGAATCTTAACTGGTCAGGCTCTATATACTATCGAGCGACTACCCCTATCTTAAGAGCAATGTATCAGCAACATTTTATTCTCTTCATACCCAGCCACCTTCATACAATGCATGCAAAGGTGGGTAGTGGGATTAATGGTCCCTTATATTTTTTAAAATTTGAAACCTCAAACTTAGGTGGGATGATGATAATGGAGACTAAACTCAGAGATTTAACATCTATGATCTTAAATTTGTTACTGTCTTCCACAGCCCTGAAGCATTTTTTCCAATAATTGCTACTTACTAATATCTAGAATGGATTTGAAAGACTTCAAACCCTTTTTTCTCACTCTGCCTATTCATTAAGGTTTGGGACTAAAGGCTTCGCCGGTGAAGAGCACACGCCTTGACACCCATGAACCAGATGAACTATCGTTTCTTTTTTTAGTTAGATATATAGCTAAGCTGTTGGGATCAATGCTACTGGTGTTCTTGTTCACGTGATGCCCTTTATGAGCATTGGTGGCTTCAATACTACTGTTTAGATCACTTTCAAATTAATCGACCTTTAACTTATGTCAATAATGCTTGTTTAGCCTTTATCTTTCAAAACAATAGATAATAATTT
>JBBYHK010005981.1:0-12061 GCA_038382065.1 Adansonia grandidieri | reverse complement strand
ATTAATTTCTAAAGTGAAGAAAATGAACTTGTAAAATTTTTAAAAAATAGATCAACAAGAACCAAAAGTAAAATTTATGAGCACGATACTTGTAAGACTGCAAACTTCAAAATTAATTTATAAAATTTATAGTTTAACACGTAATGGTAAAAAATGCCAATACATATTTTTCCTTGAATATTTATGATTTTTCGGGGTGGGAATTGGCATAAACCACACCGGTGTCAGCAAAAATATCCGATTACCAATTTCCTAAGTTTTTCAAAAAAATCTTAGAAAATTCCTAAAAATAGGAAAATTGACTATAAGATCACCCGCAAAGGTAATTTCCAAACTTTTGTCAAGAAATTGTTCAAAACAAAAATTTTTCCTTTTCGGATTCGTCTTTTTTAGTTGAGAAAATGGATTTTTCCATCATGTGCATATATAGTTATTTACATATGACTGATTAAAATTACAATAATGTGAAACCCTTCCGGCGGAAGTTGACCTCCATTAGAGTGGTCACTACATTTTCGTTTTCAGACACTTGAGACTTTCAGGGACAGACAGGCCGAACGAATTTAGGTGTCTACAGCTGCCCCTCTTTGTCCGTTGCTAAGAATCAAGAATAGGACAAAGACAAATAGACACAATTTCATCTGGGCCACAAAGTACAAGAAAAACGAGATATGAACATATATATTAGAGCTTATTGATTAGAAAGGAAACTTTCAACCCACAGTGAAATTAATATTGAAAATATGTTGGTTGGGGCAAAAACACACAAACCAACTAGTAAGACAAATTGATTGAGACCAAGCAGTCAGGTCAATAAATGAAAGGAGCTACCCAGGACTAAGCCAATAGGTAGATAAAGGATACAAAGGTAATACCTAAGGTTAAACGTTAACAAGTTCGACCAGGGCTAAGCCATTACGTTGAACAAGATACAAAACAGAGTTTGACCAAGGTGAAACCATCGTGTTAAACGATAGTGAAAGGAAGTTTGACCAAGGCTAAACCATCACTTCAACCAAAATGAAAAGAGAGTTTGACTAAAGCTAAACCATCATATCAAATGGAGGTGAAAAGAAGTTTGACCAGGGCAAAACTTTCACGTTAAACGAAATGAAAAGAAAGTTTGACTAGGGCTAAACCATCACATTAAATGAAAATGAAAAAAAAAAGTTTGACCAGAGCTAAACCATCACGTCAAACAAAATGAAAAGATAGTTTAACCAAGGTTAAACCATCACATCAAACCAAGTAGTAAGACAAATGAAAGAACTGAAACCAAGCAGTGAGGTCAACAAATGAAAGGAGTTACCTAGGACTAAGCTAACGGGTAGACAAAGAATACAAAAGCAATACCTAAGGTTAAACGTAACAAGTTCGACCAGGGCTGAACCATTATGTCAAACAAGATACAAAAAAAAGTTTGACTAGGGCAAAACCATCATGTCAAACGACAATGAAAGAAAGTTTGACCAGGGCTAAACCATCATATCAAACAAAATGAAAAGGGAGTTTGACCAGGGTTAAACCATCACGTCAAACGGAGGTTAAAATAAGTTTGCCCAAGGCGAAACCATCACGTCAAATAAAATGAAAAAAAAAGTTTGACCAGGGCTAAACTATCACGCCAAACAAAAATGAAAAAAAAGTTTAACCAACCATCACATCAAACAAAAATGAAAAAAAGTTTGACCAGGGCTAAACCATCATGTCAAATGAAATGAAAAGAGTGTTTCACCAGGGCTAAACCATCACATCAAATGAAAGAAAAAAAAAGTTTGACCAGGGCTAAATCATCACATCAAGCGAAATGAAAATAAAGTTTGACCAGGGCTAAACTATCACGTCAAACAAAAAAAAGAGTTTGACTAGGGCTAACCATCATGTTAAACGAAAGTGAAAAGAAGTTTGACCAGGGTTAAACCATCATGTCAAACGAAAGTGAAAAAAAAGTTTGACCAAGGCTAAAATGTAGCAAGACTTGATCGAGTACAGCCAAGTAAGTAAGAATTTGACTGAGTATGGTCGATTGAGACAAACCTTAATAAGGTTGAAGTAATTTGATATTTGAGATCTTTGAGGAAAGCTGGACTTACCTTTTGATTTTGAAGCAGTATCCATTCTAATAATTTTTTTCTTGCTTCATTGCTTTAAACTTGTGAATTAGACAATTATGAATGTGGATGCATAATGAATGTGCATGGATTTTCATGATTAGATTTATTCCCTTTTATTTTTCATTCATTTTATTTTTAAATCGTGATTTAACCTACTTCAAAAGACTGAAAACATCTTCAAAAAGCATGGAGAATCTTTCTAGCAGTAAGGGGCCAGTCTTGAATCTGACATTGTCTTTATAGAAATAATTATTCTTGCCCTTTGAGGAATTCAGATTATGATGCACTAACGTTATCTAGTGACCGAAAGAGAATAGTATGATTAGGAATGTGTGAGGGATGCCCCTTGTGGTCATGTAATGTAGAAAAGGGATGTGATTGGAAATGTGGGAGATGTCCCTGCACCCAGAGAAAATAGGACTTTGTGATGCATCCATACAATCTAGTGGTTGAGGAAAAGGGATATGATAAAAAATATGGCCGATGTCCTTACCCCGAGAGAAAATAGGAATTTGTGATGCATCAATAGCATCTAGTGGTTAAAAAAAAGGATATGATTGGAAATGTAGGTGATGTCCTTACCCTGAGAGAAAATAAGACTTTGTGATGAATCAATACCGTCTAGAGGAAAAAGGATATGATTGGAAATGTATAGGGTGCCCCTGCCCCGATCCATCTATGGTTTTCAGAATGTAACAAAGACCTGACGTTTACATCAACTCATTTGCCAACCGAAACAAAATGATGAATATCTTCTAAGAGGTTAAGTTTCCTCCATCATCAGAATTCTATCTAAGACTGTTAGTTATCCACCCTTAACGCTTCGTAGAATGTTCGAAGGAATTAAGACGTGAACCAAGATTTTCATAATGTTTTGACCTCATTCCAAAGTAACTAAAAGAAATTAGTTTGTTATCTATTTTACTCAATCTTTATTTCTTTAAGTCATTAATTATCATTTAGCAAAAACGTTAGCATGATAAAAAAAATAGTCTAGCAGAGGTTGCATTTCAAGGAAAGAAAATAGAATATTAGCTTTTTTAGAAAAATAATGGTAAAATGCCTAAGAAGAGATTCACAAAGATAACGGTAAATGTCAAAGAAAAAGTCTGGACAATTGAATTTAGATCTTCGAAGATTTTTTTTTAACGAAATATCTACTTCTACATAGATCCATCTTTTAGAGGTGCGTTTGATCATATCATGCCTACAATTTGATCATTTTTTCTTTGCTTGAGCCATCCTTTCGAGTTTTTAACTCAAAGCCTCCCCTTTATATCGCCTTTAATCAAATGCCCTGTTTGGGTTTTTGTTCGATTTTTGTTTTTTTTTTATTTTTTTAAGCATAGTATTTCTTTACACTCTATGCATTGACGGGGTTTGGCAAGAGATCTCCATCCATTTCGACAAGGATTAATGTACCTCCTAAGAATGCCTTATGAACCATATAGGGCCCTTCCCAGTTGGGTGCCCATTTGCCTCATGGATCTTTTTGTATCAAAAGGATTTTATTCAGCACCAGTTCTCTTTCATGAAATTGTCTTGGATGAATTTTCTTATCATGGGCCTTCATTATCCTTTTCTGGTACATTTGCCCATGCTGGATCACTTTTAACCTCTTTTCTTCAATAAAGTTTAATTGTTCGTATCTCATGCCCATCAGTATCTTCTAATTTGGTCTCCATTAATATTCAAAGTGATAGGATCTTGACTTTAATTGGTAGTACTGCCTCCGTGCCATACACCAATGAGTAAGGTGTTGCCCTAGTCGAGGTCCGTACTAAGGTTCAATAAGCAAGGAGAGTGAACGGAAGCTTCTCATGCCAATCTTTATAAGTCTTCACCATTTTTCCCACAATCTTCTTAATACTTTTGTTGGCAGCTTCTACAGCCCCATTCATCTTCAGACGATATGTAACCGTATTGTGATGAGAGATTTTGAGTTGGGTACAAACCTTCATTATCAATTTATTATTCAAGTTGAAGGCATTATCCATTATAATTCTTTCAGGGACCCCGAATCTACATATGATACTGGCCTTTAAAAATTCAATCACCGCTAATCTTGTGATGTTTGCAAAAGAAGTGGCTTCCATGCATTTGGTGAAATAATCAATGGCCATCAAGATAAAATGATGCTAATTCGATGCTGTAGGAGTAATGGGTCTAATAACATCCATACCCCATATGGAAAAAGGCCATGGTGCGATCATGACATGTAACGGTGAGGGTGGGACATGAATCTTGTCGGCATAGATTTGACACTAATGGCACTTTTGGGCATACTTGATACAGTCACTCTTTATAGTCATCCAGAAGTAGCCCAATCTTATGATTTGTTTTGCCATCTTGTTTTCGTTGGCATTAATCCCACAAACCCTTTAATGTACTTCTTCTATTATTTTCTTTACTTTCGAAGCATTAACACATCTTAAAAATGTGTGGTCAAAATTTTTCTTATACAAAATCTCTTCATCTAAGACAAAATTTAGTGCCAACCTTTTTAAGGTTCTCTTATCAGTTTTTGAGATATTTGGCAGATATACTCGATCTTGCAAATAATTTCTAATATCGTGATACCATGGAAGGCCATCTGCCTTAATCTCAATGTTATGGCAGTATGCAGGGAACTCATAAATACTCATCTCAATGGGTGTCACCTTCTGCCCCTTGTTTACTTTGAACATCGAAGCTAAGGTGGCTAGAGCATCTGCCATTTGGTATCATCATGGAACAGATGAATGAAGTCTAATTCTTTGAATTCTTCTAGTAATTCTCGAATCAATTTTTTATATCGCTGCAACCTTGGGTTTCATGTTTCCCATAATACATGGCTTGGTAAATTACCAAGGCTGAATCTCTGCAGATTTTCAATACTTGGGCCTTCTTTTCTAATGCTGCTTAAAGCCCCAAAATACATGCCTCATATTTCATCATATTATTGGTGGAATCAAAAATTATCCGGGCTGTAAAAGGGTAATAATCCCCTTTTGGAGATATTAAAATTATGCCAATTCCATGCCCCAATACATTTGAGGCTCCATCAAAATACATTTTCCATGTAGATCCTTCCGATGACTCTTCTTCTTCTTCAACTATAATATTCATCAAGTCCCCGTTAGGGAATTTAAAATCCAATGGCTAATAATCATCAAATGCCCGGCTTGCTAAGAATTCAACAATGGCACTTCCTTTGATCACCTTTTGGCATACATAAATGATATCATATTCGGATAGCAAAACTTACCACCTAGTTATCCTTCCTGATAAAGTTGGTGCTTCAAACAGATATTTGATTGGTTCTATTTTGGTGATCTGCTATCCAGACTAAAGCACAACATATCTTCTCTATATGGGAATAATTTACCTCATTATCCAAAAATTTCTTATTGAGATAATAGATTGCCCGCTCTTTTTTCCAGTCCCATCATGCTGCCTCAACGCACAGCCCATGATCATTCGAACACTGACAAATACAGGATCAAAGGTCATCCTAGAGCAAGCGATATCAATACCGGCAGATTAGAGAGATATTGCTTAACTTTCTAGAGAGAATTTTGGCATTCACTATCCTATTCACTAGGATCTTGTTTTCGCAAAAGCCAAAAAATTAGATCACATATATCCGTGAGTTGAGATATGAATCTAGCGATGTAATTTAATCTTCCCCAGAAATTTTTCACTTCTTTTGTCGTGCGTGGGGATGGCAACTCCTGTATAGCTTTGATCTTATCCGGATCAACCTTAATTCCTCTTTTGCTTACAACAAAACCTAATAATTTTCCAGACCTAGCTCAAAATGTACATTTCGTCAGGTTCAGCTTTAACCAATATTTTTTTAGCTTTTCAAACAACTTCTGCAGGTCTGCTACATGACTTTCTTCTTGAAGGGACTTAACAATCATGTCATCAATGTAAACTTTAATTTCCTTATGCATCATGTCATGGAATAGGGTGACCATTGCCCTTTGGTAAGTTGCTCCCATATTCTTTAACCCAAAGGGCATTACTTTGTAACAAAATATTCCCCACATTGTGACCAATATGGTCTTCTCCATATCTTTTGAAGCCATTTTAATTTGGTTATACCATGAAAATCTATCTATGAAGGAAAATAAATAGTTCTTCGTAGTATTATCAACCAGGGTTTCTATATGAGGGAAGGAGAAATTATCTTTTAGGCCTGCTCGATTAAGGTCTCCATAATCTACACACATTCTAACTATTTCGTCTTTCGTAGGAACCGAGACAATGTTTACCCCACTCTAGATATTTTTCCACCGTCAAAAATCCAGATTTAAACTGCTTCTTAACCTCCTTTTTATCTCTAAAAGCATCTCCAGTTTCATTCTTTTTAGCTTCTGTTGAGTTGGTTTGCATTTCGACTTCAAGGGTAATTTATGAACAATAATCTTCGCATCCAATCCTAGCATGTCTTGATAAGAGCATGCAAAGATGTCTCAAAATTCATGCAGCAGACTTATCATATCTTCTTGGGTGAAAGCTTTCATGGTGGTTCCTATTCTAATTTCCTTCTTATTAGTTTCATCATTTCCCATATTAATAATCTCAGTGTGCTCTTCATGGGGTATTATGCACTCATTTTCTCGTTCAATTATTTTTAACAAATCAGGAGGCAAGATATGATCATTGATATCTTCTTCAAGATCGACCTCATTTAAGTAAATAGTCTATTCAAAAGTAACCTCTAAATCTTGATCAGATTCATCTGTTTCTCTATAAAAGCAAAAGCAAGAAATAAATAGGCAAAAGAATATGGGATATGAATGGGGTATGGATGTAAAAAAAAAAAGATGTTGAAATAAGAAATCATAAAAGAAACAGATGTAAGAAAGAAAAAGAGCAAAGAAAGATTATATAAGGAAAGATTACATGCATTTCATTTTTACTGATGATAAATTAACATTATGAGTTTTTACAAAAAGATTTATAGACGACAAAGTTCATTTCTTAGTTATTACTTTGGAATTGGCCTAGACACTATGCTTCTCTTAGCACATGTCCAATTCCTCGAAACATATCCAGAGGGGCACGAGCGAATCCCACGATCCTCAATGAACTCTTCATCATCTTTTCCAATGGCAGCCACATGATGCTCTATGAAACCTTCACTGATCACCAGAATGATGTTCTTATTTTCTTTATATCTATTTCCCAGATTGACTTCTTTATAGCAAAAAATTTCCTCCAACGAGGGGTAAGGAGTTAATTTCTGGCCTGACTGTTGATCAACAACTAAGGATGTCTGCTTTTCTTTCATTTTTTTAAACTCTTTTTGGCTTAAAGCCTAATCCATATTTATCTTTCTTACCTTTGACATTAATGGCCTAGCTGATTCCTTGCAAATGTCTTCCAAGTCTTTTTTTGGCTAAGGCTCATTTCCCTACTGTCAACTTGAGGACCATACGCGTGCTTTTTGATAACCTCAATTTAGAGATAACTGACCCTTCTGATATAAAGGTCACATTGACAATCTCAAAAACTCTGAAAGAGCATTCATCAGTTTCAGCATTTGTTTCAATGTAAGGAGCCTCTGTAGACGTCATAGCGATTATGTCTTCTTCCCTAAATAGACTCACCAATCTTTCATCCACTATGAACTTGACATTTTGATGTAAGGATGATGGAACGGCCCCGACGAGGTGAATCTGTGGTCACCCTAACAAATAATTATATGCTAGAGTGATATCCAAAACGTGGAACTTGATTTCAAATGAGCAAGTACCAATTTCTAAAGTAACTGAAATAGTTCCTTTGATGTCCTTCTTTGTTCCATCAAAAGCCCTAACAATCACATGGCTTTGTTTGATTTGGCTAACATCTACAGGCAAACGGGATAGTGTACTCCATGCATTACATTTAGAGCAGAGCCACTAACGATAAGGACCTTAGATAGTATGGCCCTTTTGCATTGAGTTGTGATGTGGAGGGCTTTTGGTGAAGTATTACCTCTTGGCAGAATTTCATCCTTACTAAATGAGATAAAGTTGTCAGCGACAATATTATTTACTAGGCACTCAAGTTTGTTGACAAAAATATCTGAGGGACATAGGCCTGATTTATTACCTTCAATAGAGTGTTCCAATGAAGTTCAGAACTGAGTAACAAAGTTAGCAAGGAAATCTTTGCCAGTTGTTGCTTGAATTACCCCATGACACTGTATTCGTTCTGCTTAATATACTTTAGGAATTCAGCTGCCTCTTTTTCCTTTACTAGTTCTTACTTTTCCTTCAGGATATCCTTCATAACCACTGCCTTCCCAAATGTTTGTGCCTTTGATTTTATCTTTGTACTAGCTTCACTGGTTTCCCCACAATATACACGCCCACTTCTTGTAACATGGCTACTCATGTGATATTGACGGATGCCAATTGGGCAGTAACAGCTTCTGGAGTGGCAACCCCGCCATCATACTCGATCTCACCATTATTCATCATCCTTTAAATCAATGCTAAAAAATCTGGGCAACTCTGCAAGGTATGCCCTAAAGTCAGGTGATACTTGCAGAAATTGACACTATTGTCAAATTATCCTTTAATGCTTTCCCGATTTTGGCTAAGGATTTCAGCTTTGGTCAGAACCATCCATACTTTCTCCAAGGGTGTTTTCACCTCTTCCACACTCAACTTCCTTCATTGCCTATTTTCAATGCTGATGATGTTGACTCTAGGCTTAAGATGATCTGGCAAGGGGTTTGCTACCACATTGGTTGGCACCTTATCAAACTTGAAGGTGCCTCTATTAAAAAGGCTTTGAACTTTGTGCTTAAAGGGTTAGTAGTTTTCAATGAGTGACTCAGTATTACATGGTATTCACAGTATAGGTTCAGGTCATACTAGCTTGGACAATTGCCTTCATACGGTTTGGCAAAAATTGGCGCTACAAGCCTTACTTCTAAAAGTTTACCAAACATTTCCTTATATGAATAAAGAAGAAGGTCAAAATATGGTTTGGTTTGATTGGTTCTTTGGGGTTATGTATTGGTGTTGGGTCTTGGCTAGTTTGGGGAAGTAAGTTTGGAATGGTAGCTTTGATGGTTGTTGAAACGGGTGCTCGAGGTGTGTTGTATGGATAAATATTTTGGGGCATTTGTCTTGGATTTTAATAATAGAGGTGAAGTCCTGGGCCATATGGCTGGATAACCTACTGATGGTGTTTCATCTTTTTTCTTTGCTGGTCTTAGCTTTTTTGCATTGAAGGACTCTCTTGATGTAAGCTTTCCGGCCTTAATGGCTGATTCGATCATTTCTCCAAAGATTACAAGATCAGAGAAATTCTATGTCGCATTCCCTACTAATTTGTCATGATAGGGTGGATACAAAGTATCAACAAATAATGTTATCATTTTCTTTTTTGTCAAGGGCGGTTGGACTTGAGAGGCTAAGTCCCTCCATCGTTGGGCATATTCTTTAAAGGATTCAGTTGACTTCTTCTCTAAATTTGGAAGGTCAAACGGTTTAAAGCCCACTTAGCCATATGTGTATTGCTAGAGAAAAGCACTTGCCAAGTTAGCCTATTATTTAATTTGGGTATGATTCAAATCATTGTACAATCTTAAAGCTGATCTTGATAGGCTTTCTTGAAAATAGTGGATTAGGAGTTTATCATCTTGTTAGTAGCCCATCATTTTTCTGACAAACATTTTTTATGTGTGCCTGCGAGGATGTAGTGCCTTTATACTTCTCAAACTTTGTCATCTTAAATTTTGAAGGGAGAACAAGATCAGGGACTAAGCTAAGGTCTTCAACATCCATACTGCTATATAATTCGATGCCCTTTATGGCCTTTAACCTTCTTTCAAGGAGTAGTAGTTTGGCCTTTTCCTTTTCTTTTTCGGCCTCAACTACTTCTTTGGTCTTTTGCTTAATCTTCTCTTCTTCATCGATGCCTAGTCCCATATATTCCTCTTGGACGGGAATAGCTCACATAGTCATTTCTTAAGGTATGGCTTCAGGGTTTATGACGATGACTAGTGGAGAAGTAACTGCTAGGGCCCCATATTTTACATTCTGGGCATTGGCCAATGGTAAGTTGGTGCCTAACTTTTCAACTGGTGCCCCCCCAGATCCTCTAATAGGAGTATCAGTATTTGTTTCCTATGCGAGGCGAGTTTGCCCCCTAACTAGCAGTAGCTCCATCATCTATGCGATTTGAGCTTGAAGTTCATCCTGCCTTTTCAACATGGCCTCTTGAGCCTACCTGTTGCGTTCCTCGAGCCATTCCAATCTTGCGATATGGTCTTCAGCCATTCTCCTTGCTCTTGCTCTAGTGTAGTAGCTATGTGTGGGTATTGATGATGTTGATTGGTCTCGAGTCACAATGGTTAAACATATCACTTATCATATTAGGATTATGTCTATAGAACTTCCTAACTTGGTCATATTGGTTTTTGGCTTGTCCTAAAAACTGAAGTATCACCGGGCCGAATTCGCCAACTAGGTTGATCTATCTTCGAAGTCCTTGAATCCTTTCTACTATATCCTTCTCTTGGATGACTATTGAATGAATTTGTTTTGTCAAATGATCAATATAAAACTGTTGCCCTAGTGAATTGGCTGTACACTTGTCACATTCATCTCGGACTCGACAAAACTTGTTATCCCAACAGACATCCATTTCCTCGTATGCTTAGGCCCATGCCTCAATGTCGCGCTCTCTTTGAGACAACTCTTGTCTTACTTGCCCCAAAGCTAAAATGAGTGCTTCTCTTTCTTAGAGTAATTCTGTCATCCTTTCTCATTCTTGGTGAAGAGCATTTTTAAACCACTCATTCTTTTCTGTGGACCTCTTCCATTGTCTTTGTGCATCCACCAGCACCCTTTGGTCTTGTTCGAATGCAGCTGCCTTGGCTTTGCTTCCTATGGCTTTAGCTTTCCACTTTTCAAGCTCTGCGGAGCTTATGCATTTCCTCGGCAGCTTCACTAGGAGATTTGCTTGAGCTCTCGGATAGACTAATGATTTTCATCTTCTTGTTTTGTTCTACCCAATCATGCTTCATTAAAGTGTACTGCTCCTTCTTTTTCTGAAGATCCTTTTCTTTGGCTTCCATTTTTATTTTTAGATACATGATCTCTTCCTAGAGGGCTTGATTCTCGACAACCGCTCTTTTTTGGCCTTTTTTATCTCTTCTCTGATTAACTCCACTTCAAAAGGCATGGAAGGCTTTGGTTGAATGGTCGCTTAAAGACCGACCCTCTCTATCCTTTGAATAATCAAATCACAACCCCGAATTGATCTCTAAGCGTTATACCCGAGAGTGGTCTGATCTATGTAAGAGAGTAGCCCGGACTCGTATCTCTCTTTCCAATGAACGGCAGTTGTCGGAAACATGTTCCTGTATCTTTCCCCATGATAATCCAAATCCAACTAGCTAAATCAAAAGACATGGGGATGAATTGCTTAGTCCCATATTGTCATCGAACCAAAAATGGTGCATATCCGACTGTACCCAATAATCCAAGAAAAGGCACAAATGACAATTGATTGCACCTATACAAGACAGATTTGGGTACGAACCAAGGAGCTTTCCATGTTATCTCTTTTTAGAGCCAAGTTCTTCAATGACGCCACCCACTGATTCTTTGTTGATGATCATGGCCAATCCTTCTCCATAAAATGTTGGAGAGGGATAGAGTGTGAGAAATAGGGTCTAATCCTACCAATGCCATCTCCCCAAAAATGGTTACGAGCCCAGATATATAGCACTAATGCACCCCCAAAGAATCAGCCTTCGCCCAACTTCTGACACACATTAAGTGCTGGAATGATTTATGCTAAGATGGCAAGGGCAGATGCATATTCTACTTCAACCGGTCAAAGAGCTCAATCACCGCTACTTCCATATGTTCAAGCACCTTTGGGAAGAAAAGTAACCCATATATGGCTAAAGCAAATGCATTGAGGGCTTTCTCTTTTTCTGGCTGATC
>JBBYHK010005970.1:0-12061 GCA_038382065.1 Adansonia grandidieri | reverse complement strand
AGTTGTTATGTCGATCGCTTGTCGAGGAATTTGGTTTTATCATATGCACATATCTATGATAGTTGCAATTTTATAGCCCTATAGTCATCATCCCTGGATCATGATGAGATAAATAATCAACATTCGAATCCAGAATAAGAGAAAAAAACTAAAAGCTTACGTTATAACGTTTGGTGTATGCTCTAAGATCGATTGAATTGGCTATGAATTTCATGTCGTACTAAGCATTATTGTTAACCTTGGCATTTTTTGTCAACAAATATTTGATATTTACTGATTTATCTCACAAAGTCCGTAAGATAAAGTATGTTTTATGAGGGAATTACAGTAATTATGAGATTATCATTGCATTAAAACATTATTTCTAAATAATTCTTAATCATTGCTTAGTCAAGATATGACATTGGTAAAGCCATTGACAATTTGAGATCGGCACATGTTTCAAGCTCTTACTTATAAAACAAACAACAGATCTCATAAGTTGAAGTTTGGATAAACTTGAGCTAACATGTGGGTGCTTGTCACAACATAACCAGATATGAGACTGCCATATGCTGTTTCACTCAATGTCTGTGTCAACATCTTATGTGATGTTTGTATAAGTGATCTCTGACTTGAGATTACTAATGATTTTATATGAGAATTGTTATGTTTTGATTTTACCTTACTTATGGCCCTAATCATGGATGCTCAAGACGAGTTCCTTCGAGTGTAAAACGAGGCATATGAGGAGCTTAAATAATCAAGATAGGATTAATCACCTTGAGTGATTGAAAGAATATCTTAACTAGTCTTGATAAGGATTAACTCATGAAACTTTTAGCCATAATGGAATGAAGTTTTGGAGTAATTTTAAATTTTATTCAAAGAGTAACTTATCTATCCCAAGACTTAATAAATTTAATTTATTAAGTATAAATTGATTTACACAAGGTTAAATTTAGATATTAAGTGATAAAAGGATAACATTATATGAAGGAACCATAATAAGTTGGTCAAACCTCATTAACCTTTCATGACAATTGGGGTCATGATGCATTGCTAGATGACAACCACAATCTACAAATAAAAAATGATTAATTATAAAATTAACGATTAACTCAAATGTTTTGATTCATCTAATCTGAATTTATTAAGTATTGCGATATTTATACTTGTTACCAACATGTTGAAAAATCTAATGGATCACACAAGTAGAATGTTGCTTAAGAAAGATTTAAATTAAGATTAAATTAAGTTGGACTTAATTTAAATAAGTTTGTAACTTCATGGATTGAATCAAATTAATTAAAAACCAAGAAAATATTTGAAGCCCAAGTCCTATTTAAAATAAGTCATCAGTAGCTAATATATAAGCAAGGTTGGTCATCCTTATCTATGAAATCAAAAGAGGTAGCATAATATATTATTAACATAATATTTGTCCAACTTGCATCCAATCTTTCAAAAAGACTCTTTCAGTCATTGTTTGTATTGATTACCATTAGAGCTTGGACACTTGGATAGCTAGTGGTTTGCTACAGCTTAGTTTGGTGTTCTTAAAAGATTAGTTTTATTGCAAAGATTTATGGTAAAATTCTTACTGTGTTTCTTATGTTACATAACTTGATCAACTTGATCTCATGGTTTGAGAATTGAGTTTAAATTTTTAAATTTCATTTCTTTTAATGTTGGTGTATGCCCTTGAACTAATCAGATTGGGACATGGGATACATGGTCAAATAACAACATACACGTTACTAAGTTAAAGTAACATAGGTTTTCCTTCATGTTAGTGGTGTGATTGAGCAAAAACTAATTGGATGAGGCCCTTGAAACACAAAGGCCTTGCAAAGATAGTAATGAGTTACGATGATGAGATCTTTATGAATCAAAGCCGATTCTAAAAAAGTTCTTAGTCATCATATTTTCAAGATAGGGCATTGATAATGCATAAAGACTAGTACATGCTAAGCCTTCATGCATTAGATGCATGCAACTCTTTGATCTCATAAAAGTTGAAGTATGTGAAATACTTAGGGATAGCATATGGTTCTTATTTTGTGGAAAGAAGTTCACTAAACATGGCCCGAATGAGAACTCGATTAGGGATAGCATTGGATGCATGATGGTTAGCATAGCACCTGATTTGCTAAAGCGACATAAGGGCATGGAAGCTCCAGACATCATCATGAACCTTAGAGAATTGTTTGATAAAGAAAGGCACACAGAGCGATAAGACATCTTAAAGGAATTATTCCAAACAAAGATGTCAGAGGGAACTCTTGTTAAGACTCATGTGCTTAAAATGATTGGCTGGATCACTCATTTAGAATAGTTAGGTTGGTTGATGGATAATGAGTTAGTCATTGATATAGTTCTTTCCTCTTTGCCTTTGAGTTTTTCACAATTTGTGTTAAACTTCAACATGAATCACCAAGAGACATCCTTTCTAGGATTGCAAAACATGTTAACTATGACAAAAAAATTCTCTTACAAATAAAAAGGTTGTCTACTTGGTTACTTTTACTTCTAAAAAAACTAAAAAAGAAAAAGAAGAAAAAAGAAAAGGATAAATCTTCTGGCTCAAAGAATTTGTAGCCAACTGGTGGAGTGAAGCCAAGGATGGAACTAATAAGGGAACTTGTCACGATTGCAGAAAACTTGGTTATTGGAGGAGAAACTGCAAAAAATACCTTGAATCAATTAAGGATAAGAAGCAAAAAGGAGGTTCTACCTTGAGTATAAATTTGAAACATCCATTTACTTTCCTTTGGTATATGATACTTGATTATTGGTCCTAAGCATGTTTGACATATTGTAGAGACGAATAATAAAGACAAGGAGAAGGATAAATGAAGATAAACTGTTAAAAAAAAGGGTAACTTGGTTGATATGGATCAAGTTTGAACCTCTAATGGAGGTTATTGAGAACTTCCATTTTTATGATTTATTATTACAACATTGGATGTTTTATTTATTTATTTATTTATTTTTTTTTTTTGGCTTTATGGACTGATTTTAGGAAGCCTTTTAGCATAAATGTTTTAAACATATAACTCTTATTGTTGGAATTTGGACGCCAAGCTTTTATGATTTTCTTTAATAATAAACCTTAGTAAAATTGTTCTACACCTTGGTCTATCAAATCAATTCTGCTAATTGAATAAGCCCAATTAACATTCGAATCTAGTTAAAGATTGAATTTCTTACAAGAAGTCTTACACTTATGAGATTTAGTGGGAGTACTAATGAGTTGTTAAAGGTTAATATTCATGAATAGATGACAAATAAAAGTTAAACAAACTCAAATGTAATATTGGAAATAGTTTCAACTTGAGAGATTACAAATTTATATCCTAAAGCCATCAAACAAATCATTTTATCGAAAGCTTCTAAAAAGATTTGTTTTGGATCTTTAGGCATTAAGCTAATAAAATGATTCCAGTAGCTATTTGTGATAATTAAGCCATAGGATTAGAATCACAATCCCATTGAGGTCTAAATAGTTTGATGACTTGATAATAGAGATTATCACTAATGAATTACATATATACTCCACAAAAAGCAATGCGATTGCTTTAAGTGCAAGTGAGAGATGTTGGTCTATGCCCTTGAACCAATCAAATTAGGATATAGGATACTTGGTTAGATAACAACATGCACGTTACTAAGTTAAAGTAACATAGGTTTTCCTCATGTCAATGGCGTAATTGACACTCATGCAAAAACTAATTAGATGAAGCCCTTGAAACATAAAGGCCTTGCAAATATGAGATCTTTAGCATCAAAGCTGTGTTTTTAAAAAATATTTCTAGTCATCGTATTATCAAGATAAGGCATTGATAGTGCAGTAAAACTAGTATATGCTAAGCGTCTATGCATTGGATGCATGCAACTCTTTGATCTCATAGAAGTTAAAGTATGTAAAATACTTGGGGATAGCATATAGGTGCTTGTTTTGTAAAAACAAGTTAACTGAACATGGCTCAAATAAGAACTCCATTTATTATAAGTCACTTAAGTGTCTATGGAAGATGTTTTCATGTGCTAGTCTTATATATTAGTCCTTAGACTTATGATACCAAGTCATCTTGTATGTGGAGTTTTATACTTAGAGATCATCACGAACAGGTCCGTAATGGATGGATACCAAAATAAGCGTGGTTTTGGGTATGATATGAAACTTACTAAAGGTGAATGAGTGATCCAGAGAGGATTCACCCCTCCGAGTGACATTAGAGACATATCTCGAATGATCTTGACTATAGTTAACTAGATTATGAGAAATAATCCTATTATGAGGGATAATTCCTTATAGATTCATTATTGTCAAGCACGAGTTGCAAGAACTAACATGGATAGAGGTTTGAGTAGACATTGCACCATGCTCATACTTAATCTGGGATATCTGGTGAAAAGATAGTAGTGCACCAATAGGCTAGTTACTCAAAGGTTTTGAAGAAGTCAACTTCATTCTATCAACATTTGGGTAGTGATAATGGGCTGCTAGGTCCCACTCTTGATCTATAAACACTATTAATAAAATTATGTATGTTCATTGCCAATATGTTAGGAACCCAATAGGTCACACACAATAAGACATAATTGTTGAATTAAATCTAGAGTTCAATTAAGTTAGACTTAATTTAATAAAAGATAAATTGAGGATGACTTAATTGAATAAGTTTAATTAAGAATGGTTTAAGACATAATTTAGATTTGTGAAATCTAATTAGAAATGTCTTAACACATAAATTTGATAAGAAAGTCTTATCGAGAAAATGTCAATGTAGACATGGCTTTAAGAGAAAATACTAAATAAGACAAATATTTGATTTGGATTTAAATATATTATTTGATAATTATTTAATTAATATTTAATGTTATTAATATAAAGTAAAAATCATTTTACTTGAGTTAAAATTTTAAATTATGGATTAAATATCTAATGTGTGAATTAGGGTTTGGGCTAAAAGCCCTAAATTAACAAAAAAGAGATTTTAGTTGTGAACTACTCGAAGTTGGGCTTACTAATAGGTTAGGCACGTGGCCATCTTTGGTGCGCTATATGGCGGCATGTTACTTTTAAGGCATAATCTTGGACAAGCTAGTTAAAAATAGTTTTAATTAGGCTACAAGTTACACTAAAAGTGGCCCTACCTATGGGGTTTATTTCTAATGGGTCTGATTCACTCATTAAAAATCTAAACCTAGTCCAACAAGCTTATAAATATAATAATAAGTCTTTTTAAGGATAAGTTGGCTATCAAAAAACCCTACGAAAGAATCCCAAGATTTTCTTTAAGCTAATCGCTTCAGCCCCTCATTTTTTTAAAGCCTCCATTGCGCCAATTCATATTCCAAGTAGTCAAGAATTGTTTTTGATTGAAATGAAGGCAAAACGTCAGTCTTCTATCTTAGTGGAATTGATCAAAATAAAAAATTATGAATTTTGGATTCCTTTTCTTGTATCTGCTCATAATAACCATATTTTCTAAGAGATGTTTTCTTCCTTTTCTATACACCAAAGGTAAGGAATTGTTCCCGAATCTTCTTGAATCTAAAGCTATTCACAAATTATCTTTTGATTGTGGCTTTAGAATCCATCTAGCTAGCACTAGAGAACCACTAGGCCAAAGAAGGTTTTAACTGTGTATGGATCACCATTAGAGGTAGGGCAATTTAACTACTCGTGATTTCGGATTACCTCGTAAGAAGCCTACTGATTTAGATTTGGGAATCTTTCGGATCTATAAAACTCAAGATTATGATATCTTCGAGTTTGGTAATCCCTTATCATATGGTTGAGTGAATTTAGATTTAATTCAATTATGTTTACTACTTATAAAACCTTACCTAATGGATCAATAGGAAAGTTCAACTTTTCTGTATTTATTGTTTTCTCTACCTACATATTATGTTTTTATAAATTTGAAATGCTATCTTTGCATGAGGTCGAACTTTACTAGGAGAATGGATTTTTACACTTAACTGTTTCTAATAGTGTTGTCACATGTTGAATGCGAATCTGACACACTTGACTTAAACGAATAATTTTTATTTTCTCATATTATGTTAGGACTTAATTGTCGAACGAATCATACGTCCAAATTGATGCTAAATGGTCATCATGAAATGACCAAATAATTCAGAGTCACTACCAATGTAGTTCTAGCTAGGTGAGATTGGTCACCTATTTGGGCTCGCATTTTATAGGTTATGAAACAAGTCCAAGGTCTATGTTTATACCAAAGTTCACATGTTCAAAAGTTGGTTATAATCACAAGTAAGGATCGATCCCTCTTATGATATCCAAAAATTAGTACTTCTCAATTATGAGTTAACTAAAGTCTCGATTATGATTGGTTTCAATTTTTTCTATATTTAATTATAATTCTTTATTTTTTGAAATTATTTATAATTAATATTATTTTTCATTTTAAATAAATCAAATTTTTATATTTCTTGAAATTCAAAATATTTTCAACAATGTAAAAGAGATATGGCTTTAAGTTTGGTAGTAATGGTGGTGGAAATGGTGGCAATGATCGCAACAATGTAAAAAGTGGTGAAAAGGGACGTGGGAACAATAATATGATTAGTGAAATCAAATAGGAACTTAGGCCTAGTGGGATCAAAACAAAAAAACTGGTGGTTCAAGTGTTGGAGATGGGATGATCACTGTCAGAATCTTAATTGTTTCTTAAAGTAATGATGTTTCCATTAAAATAACTTCCACTTTTGGTAAGCCACACCTTTTATCTATCTTCATTCTATGTTATTCAAATTCAAGTGTGAATGTATGTATCCCAACAACATAATCTTCAACAAATTTTCAACTAATATATTTTAATTTATTGTCTTAAGCGATGCACATTTAAGCATATGATAAATCTGATTGTTTTCAATTAAGGAAAATGTTAACCAATAGTGGATACCAGTTCATTAAGATAATATAATAGGAAAACTATATCTTCTTTTGAATTTGATTCTAAACTATTCAATTATTTTAGCCCTTTCTAGTATTGAGTTATTGATTAAAATTATTTTGGCAAATTTCTATAGGGGAATTGAAGATGATTTTGTCATTAATAACAAGTTTGGAGCCAAGAGAGCAAAGGGTATTGTTCAAAGGGCAAGAAAGGGAAGATGATGAATATTTACACATGTTTGGAGTTAGAGACAAAGGAAAGGTGTTTTTGCTTGAAGATCTAGCCATTAAAGAAATGAAGAAGCTTCATAAATTGGCCGGAACCCAACAAATTGGCATTGCTTATTGCACCATAAATGTATGGTATTAATTAAATTAAAAAAACAACAACAAATATTGTACTCACTAACTACTAATAAAGTTGGTAAAATCATGACGAAAGTGTTTTTTTTTATATTTCACTTTATTAGGTTGGGGAGTTTATTGCATTAAAACCACATTATTTAATTTGAAAGTGATGTATTGCCACATCATTTTGCATAGCTTAATATGTTTATAAAATTTTGATTCCTCATTTAATGTAAAATTTTACTAATATTTTTTCATATAAAAGAGGCAATAACCTAAGAAAAGTTTTGCGATATGGAATGAAATTCGAAACTTTAAATCTGCTAAATATCACCTTTCAAAAATAATTGCATGAGTCATTTATTTTACTAATATTTTTTCTTACTCTTAATGGAATAAATTAATTTGTCATAATTAAGGGAAAAAAAGGCTGAAAGTGAATAAGAACAGGCAAATTATGGGTCATTGAGTATAATTAAAATGCTTAAGCCAAAAGTTTGGGCACCAATAATGTCAACATCATTTCCTTAAAATAATTAAAGGGGAAATATTTTCATATATCAAAATCATTTCTTTTTGCTCATGTTAAAGTTATATTCTTGAGTCAAGCATTGGGAAGGATTAGCATCCCAATGACACACTGAATCGGTATCATCTAGCCATAGATTATCTCGTTTCCATTTTCTTAGTTTTAAATGTCATTATTTTTGTATAATCCTTTCTTAATGCTAAGATGAAAATTTTAAAATAATAAACTCAATTTTTTGTATAAATTTGAATTTCACTATTCCCTAAGAATGAGGCAAAATATAAAGTTTTTGTTAAAATAATTTCTAGATTTGACTTTGAAAAGTGTGTTTCGTATTAGGCATCTAAAAGCCCCAATGTAAAACGTTGCCTTGATTCTTTCAAAAATATTTAATTCAAAATTCTAAATGCATCATCATCAAGCAAAGGAAAATGATTAGTAACATATGTTAATCGCAATAAATATTACATAAAACAAATAAAAACAAAGGAAGAAAAAGGGTTGGTAAAAAATGTGTCTCTTTGTTATATATCTAGAAATAATTGATTAACAATTTACAGATGAGTTTAAACTCAAAGAGACATTAAAGCACAAAACTAAGGGTAGGTTAAAAATTTTGGGAAAGCCCGAAAGAGGGAAAGAGAAAGAAAAAAAGATAGAAAGAGAAAGAAAAAGAGAGAGAGTATTTATTTTTGCGAAAATTTTGAAAAATGAGGTTGAAATACCATGATTGATGAAATATTTAGTAATTCTTGAAAAGTAAGGTATTCTCGATATAAAAAAAAGGAGTGGATTTTAGTTTAAAATTGAGGACTTTATAGAAAAAAGTTTAAATTCATTTTTTGAAAATGATTGAGCCTTGATATGGGCCTAATAAGACTAATGCACAACTCATTACTCTATTGAGGCCCTAATCGAACTTATCCGAGGCCTCGAAATGCCTCAAAAGAGTGGACATGAAGTGACTCTGAATTTTTCTAAAAGCTAAAAGTAAAGACAACATCGTGCTGTTGGGCTTCCCAAATTTATTTCAAACTCATTTGAACCTAAACAAGGTAAATGAGATACTATTGGGAGGGTAAATTAATGAGGTTTCATCTAAAAATGGTCAAAATTCCCAGAAATTCACTTTCTAGGAGAAAATATTTGTTGAAATTATACCTGGTTCAGCATTAATAGCAAAAGCAAAAAGAATAAGTGCAGCAAACTTTGAAAAATCATTTTGAATTCATTCGAAATCTAAAAGTCACAAATGATATATCACCAAAAAGGTAATTCAATATAATTTAAGGGAAAAATATTTAAAAAATAATGAAAAATCATTTAAGGGGGCCGAAAATGGTTTGTATTAGGTATTGATAGTTGGGTATAGGGTTTCGAACAGTGCATGATCAAAAAATCATAACTCCCTCATCTGGATTCAAAACAAGTCAAAAGAAAGCTTATTGGAAAGATAATTTGATGCTCTTTAAGATAAAAATTTGAGAAAACTAAAAAAAAAAAAATCATTTGCAGCTCAGAAACAATTTTTCAATTCAGCTATGCTATTGCTAATAGCCAAAACAAAGGACTTTATCGATTTCGAGTTGTGGGTTTCCTAGACTCTATAAGGCTTCAGACATATGAATGTCTGATTCTAAAGGTCCATGGCAGTGGGTTCACATAGTCATTCTAGGCGGCCGAAATTAATGGGGCTTAAAAATGGCCCATTAGCCATGCCATCCAACAACAACAACACAAGACTCCATATCTAGTTATTAGATCAAATGGTTTTAAAAATCATTTTGAGGACTCATAAAAACATTTATATGTGGCCTTATTTAGCCATGAATCCAAGCATTTGAAGCTTGATTTACCTCAAGTTTGATGGCATCAAATGGTGGAAAACATAGGCCATGATTGTCTATTGTTTTGGATTAATCATAGCCCATCTTGGGGCATATTTAATAAAATCAATTTGGCACATACAAAGCACATAATTCGTCAAGCATCGCATGAAATAAAATGTCTAGACATCAAGGCATGGAAAAATAAACATTAAATGGCATTTTATCAAATATCTCATCATTAAATGACATAAATAATATTATGATATGCAATATGAACATGGTAGTATGGATCATGGTATGAAAATGTCAAAGCATGGTATATCAAGCTCAAAGAGACATTTCATTAAACATATCATAAACTAAACATACTAGATGCACGGATCATTTAAAATAAGTTATGATATATCAAATAAAAACATATATATGGCATGAAACATGTTATTAAGATTTTAAATTCATATACTCAACGCATGATAGGAGAAATGCATGGACCTAAAAGCAACAATCATCATTATATGCAAGAAACAATTGTCAGGCCATCGAATTCAATACTAGAGGAATAGCCAAACCAAGAAACAATACTTTTTTCCTTTTTTATGTATGTTGAACCTTACCTTTCTTAATTGCCAACACCACCTGTCCCTCTTTCTTTAAATGTCAAACTAGCTTTAATGAGCTGCAGCTTTTCTTTTTTTGTTTTTATGGTTTTGCATAGGTACCAACCCAGATAAAATTTTTGGCTTAAATATAGGGGGTTGGCTAGCCAACCTTATGGCCAAATTAGGGGTATTTTACCCTCATTTTGGTGAGTCACCAAGGCAACGATAATACCACTATGTGCTTACAAATTTTGATTAGTCAAGCTCTTTTGGATATCGTATCCCTATTGGCTAACCCTTAATAAGTTTAATGTAATTTAAAAAATGTCATTTTGGTGGCTACAAATGCCTTAGCCTCAACTCAACTATCACATGAAATTACCACCAAAACCTAACATCTTTTTCTAAGTAGGCCTTTTGGAATTTAAGTGACAAATTGATCCAAATGCAATTAAATTAAAAATTACCCAAATAAATAAAGTAATTAGCAAATGGATCCAATTTCATTTAAAATTAAATTCTTAAGGCTTGACCTTATATTAAATGATTTTTGGAGCCAAATTACTAGAAAAATTCGTTAAAAATATCAATGAGATATTTAGAGCAAAATGCCATCAATTAACCAAAATCCTTTAGCAGTATCAACACATTTAGATCTAATGTATCGTTGATACTGTAGACACCTTATTTTATAGCAATCTGCGGCACGGACATGAGAGGGGTCGATGATCATTGTCACCCTACAAAAAAGTATTTTGAGGAGGTCAAGAAGGCCAATGGATCATATCAAAGGTAAATGCAAAGATGTGGCATCAAAGAACGTAGTTCAAGGTGTCCGGGGACAAAAGATATGAGGAAATTCATAATTTTGCTTGAATGTATCAATACATGGTTCTCATGTATCGATACGATGCTCTAACGTGCCCAAAATTTGAAATGTCCCCATTTGTATTGATACAACATGTAAATGTATCGATATATAAGCTTATGTATTGATACGGGAACTCATGTATCGATACTAGGCCACGCCAAGACCAAAGCGTGCATTCTGTAAAGAAATGTATTGATACATATCAATATGTATCGATACAATGGTTCATAGTGTCGATACAATGGTTCATAGTTGTATCGATACAATGTTCATTGTATTGATACACTCAAGGTTTTTGGACCAAATGTATCGATACATTCTACAATGTATCGATATATACAGGCCATTTTTCATGGTTCAGGCATTTTTGACTCGTACACTATTGATCAAAAGCTCAATTTTAACTCATTTCTTTTCATCAGAAAAGATCAAAACCCATATTAGATTATGAATTTGGACTTTTAAACTAATCAAAACATTTTTTTGAAGTCTAAATTAGACTAAAAAGATCAATATCACATGATCACCTTACTCTTTCCTAGTTTGTTGACGAAGACCACTATTAGCCACCATATTTGCTGGAAAATCATTTTAGCATTTAAACCAGCCACCTATGTCCATCACATTGGCAGCAAGTTGCTCCCTACAGCCACTCTATAGCCACGAAGCTGACATTACTTTGTCCCCCTTAAGAAATGACCAAAAACACCTTCAATTTGGCCCCAAAATGCTGGTATATATAGATCACTTATATCTCAGCTGAGGGACTTTAGATTCCAGCTCATTTTCAGCATCCAAAACATATTCACACATCAAGAAAACCAAATCCCATAGCTCTTCACTCAACACCCAAAACCAACCTCAAAACACTCACTTTCACCCACTACATATTCTGAAAATCACCCTCATCCATACCAGAACCAAAACCTCATTGTTTCTTTCTTTTTCTTGCTTATTAACAACAAGGAAAAG
>JBBYHK010005959.1:0-12062 GCA_038382065.1 Adansonia grandidieri | reverse complement strand
CATTACTTTCCTAACGTATTTTTATTTATCTATCCTTTGCTTTTAAATTGATTTTTTTGACATTTTAGTGATTAAGTAGGTATTCGGTTAATCCGTGATATCAACTCAATTACTTCATTTACAATCCTAGAGATATAAATAGATGATTTTTTAATTTTAATTCAACAAGGAACAATGAACTGTCCCTGAGTCCTTTGATCACAAGGCTGTGGATTTTCCAGAGAATTGGGAGCAATCTAGTTGACTCTGCCCCCAAGCACATAACAGTTTCTTAAGCTGTCGGAAACGATGCAATATTAACATCTCATATAGAATATATAAAGTGATTATTAAATTCAACAACATTCATGAAAAAAGAATAGCTTAAAATTTTCACTTAAAAGAGTTTGAGAATACTTTGTAGTTGTTGTTTTGCAAAATAGGTGTCACTGTGAAGAAACAAAATGTATCCACCTGGAATCCGATACTTAGCTCAATCGGTTCTTGAATACAGAGAAGATTTTTGCCCGAGAAATAAAAGACAAAGCCATCTGAGTCTCGGGAGAAGATTGTGATGATTGTGAAGGTGCCTTTGAAAGCAAGACAGCAGCTGATCGAAAATGCGATCAGCAATGGTAGAAGTGGGACGTGCTCATCGGTCTATCAATGTCAACCCACCATTAAGCCAAGGTTTGCCTGCAAAATGCAATTCATGTGGCAGCTAGTATTAAGTGTCAATTGTAGCCTTCCAAGTAATTCCAACCGTGTATCTTCCAACAGATCATTGGATTGCCAGGCCAAAATCAAACTGACATCATGTTGCTCCACAATTTTGATGATGCTGTAAGTGCTATGGATGATGAGAATGCTTGTCTTAGTTCAGGACTTACAGCTCCAGCAACAGATGCTGCTACCACTGGTGGAGGAATATTTGATAATTCCGAAGAAGGCTCTCCTTGTTTGCGATGCTGAAAACCCATTTCACAGACACCATTGTGGAGGCTCAGCAGAATATACTTGTTCATGGTGACAAAGCTGATCCAGTGAAGAAGTAGCAAGAAAAGGCGAAGATTGAAGCTCAGATTCAGCTGCTGAAGCTGCAGCAATGATGAGGGCAAAGATTGATTTGAAAAAGCGATTAGAAAGATACATACTTACATCCATATGTATATATGCATCTTTTCTACATTTAAACACCAATTTAACGTAAAATAAATGTTAAATATAGCTGATAATTAACAAAAAAAATATATATATATCTGTATTTGGCTTAATTGCATGACCTTTAATAAAAAATTAAGACGTTAAAGGTTCAAATCTCATTAATTTCAAATAAAATTTTGAAAAATAAATATAACTGATTTTTTTACCCATTCAATCCTCTTTTTTATTGGTTGAATCAGTTTGACTACTATTGGGTTCCATATAATCGTTGAACCGGACAACTCATCGGTTCTTATTAAAAAAATTGAATATATATCACATTGCTCAAACAGTTTACCATAGCAATGTGAATCTACCAACTGTTGTTCCATTCTGTGCTTTCATTATTGCTCCTAACTCTCATATTTCAATTTGGTTCAGAAAATCAAACTACTTTTCTTTTTCCCTTATATATCACTGAAAACTAATGCAAGTAAAGCTAAAATAATTTTGCAGAAATCTTTTTCATGAATGCCCTGGGAGCAAAGTCAGAGTGCCAGAGATTAAGTCTAGCTCTGGTTTACTTAAAATCATGAGCTCACATATGTGATATCCATGGCCCAACAAAAGATTGGTATGCCTGTGGTCTACGCCTGCAACAATGGTCCGACCAATAAGTTACCCTCTAATCATCTTAACCCACTTTCCACTAGAAACCACAGGCAACGAGCAATTTTTTTTTTTTTAATCTGGAAACAATGTCATGTTAACAACCATTTTTGCTGTTAGAAGTGATTATAAATATCTTAGAACATTCAAGATAAGTGAAAAGATTAATTTTCACTGATCTTGGGGTAAGGAACAACAGAAATTACTGTTTTGCAGACAAAAGTGTCGTTGTGAAAGTGAAGAAATAGAACATACCGACATTTTCTCCATTTTGAGAACAACTAATGCCTGTTATTCAAGTACTTCATGCCAATCTTTGATTTTCTCACTTCAGGGAATGGATGCTTATTGCATCGTCTTCTCCATGTACAACCTACAATGGCACCAAATGAATACATAGTAAAGTTAATTCACATAAAATATACCAAATATTAGAAGTGAAACAAACTAAATGTCAAAATTTGCAACTAAGTTACTCGGACTCCGTTGTGAGTGTCAGATACGAGTATGTGTCCGACATGGGTATATTCAATTTTCTAAGTTTTCCATGTATTTGGAGGGTCCTTGGATCATATCCCATACCCTAGTCCGAATCTATGTCAGACATGGTTGTCGGATCCGTACATCAAGAAAAATAAAGAGTGAGAGCAATTTAGATTTACAAGAAGCAGGGGACAATATTTACACGTTAATACAGGGATGTATGTGTAAACGTGTTTGTAGTGATGCAAAATAATAAAATATTAACAAATAAATCTCTTGATCATTTACAGTAGTTGGAACTGAAAGAGAAAAAGGCTACATTGTTTCCTCAAATGGAGAAATGACTTAAATAGAAGACTGCTTGCAACTAGCAAGTCTTTAGAAGGGTTGAAAGAAATTTCATGTCAATGCCAGGCTTGTGGATCACAGTAGCTAATACTAGATTATACCTCAAAAACCTCAATTTTGGCAATACCATAAAGATAAAAAAAGCAGGTAATAATTCACAAGATAGGTGACAGTAACGATCTATATAAGCAAAATGTAAGTTCTATTAGGTGCAAATAGACCTAGGCACATGAAGTTGGAAAATACTGATGCAAGGATTAAGAAAAAAAATGGCCTCCTAATTAACACAACCAATATAGATCATAGAGTGCATGAAAATACCAAAGTTAATTAAGAAGGTGTCCAACTCTTCATTAGAATGATAGTTCCCTGAGTTCATTGCATTCGCCAAATTTTCACCTTGTGCAGACCATAAAGCAGTCAGTAAATGGGCAATGAATCGAATTCAACCAAACTCCAATTCATGGATCGCTGCAATTGGAAGTTAGCCCATAAACAGCCCCATTTTCAAGTTCCATCAAAAGGACAACTCTTTGAATTAGCTTGGGATAGTCTCAAGTAAAGTTTTTCAATGTGAGAGAACAGCACCCCACATTCTTCATTGTCTTCAGAAAAGAACTCATTGCTGACATATCAAAATCTATCAAAATGTTAATGGTTCATTCGAAAACAGGTATATTTGCTTTTATTTTATAATAATCATTTAAAAAACTAAAAATTATAAGAATAAAAGACAACTAACAAACATATTAACCACAAGAAGTCTCAGACTTATCGAAGGGTCAATGCTACCTGCGGTTGCAACTGCAACTTGACCGATACCTGGGTAAGTTTCAAGCCCGGGACACTGTCCTGGCTTTGATGCAAGATCAGTCGAGTGAAAAGATAGCACTTCAAATGTGAATAATATTACAAGCCCCAACAATCCTCATTCCCTTGGAAGAATGTGTGGTAGAATGGATTCCAAATCCACACAGGGCATTAATCGCCACATAAACAAAAATGGAGAAGACTAAGTAATCACACTAATTAATTTGGTATTTGGATTGCAGTTCTACAATCTGGTTTCAGATTTAAGTGAATGTAAGATTTAGTTACTTTAACCAACATGGATTGTCTAAGCATATAAAATTATCTATTATGGTTTGATAATAACTAATGCATCTATTATTACTCTTATAGGACTTAAGGATTATATGAATGTGGACAATGATGATGGATGTATGGGTTATTATCAATTCCTAAAAAGCAGGATAAAAACCTCTCGTCATTCATTGTTTTCTACTGATCTAGCAGTAATCCCCAAGCAAAAGTAGTTTATAGACACCCATATAGTCTTGTTGGCAAACTGATCTTTCCATGTGCACCATGGGCTATGGAAGCCAGGCCACCTCATCATAGTTCATGGGGAAATACAGATCAGTTTGTTCTGATGTTCATAAATGATGACGTAAATGAGATATGGCCAAAGACAATATGGCAGACATGAATCCAGAACTAAAATAATTTTCTATCAAAACATCCGAAGAAATTTTGCTTTTGTTACAACCTAAGCTTGCCAGGCTGATTTTCTATTGGCTAAGGTATGCAAACCACATAAGCTGAAAGAGGGATGAAACAAAAACTACTTTAGTAGAAGATAGAGGATACAGCAGACAAAGCTGAGCTCTACTTCGAGCCATGTAAGCAGTGATGGTGAACTAGTTTTAATTTACTAGAAATGATGTGATCCATTTTGATGAAAGCCAATAAAAGATCCTAAGATGGTGGCTGTAAATACTAAGATGGCAAGTGCCTTTACAAAAGATGGTTTGTAACATGCAAATTTAAAGGCCTTTTGGTCTATTCCAAGACTGATAATTTTCATTAGTTTAATTAAAAACATGTTTTCATCTAGTCAAGTTCAATTTACCACAGTTAATTACAGTAAAGGATCTCGCAAAGTGAATAAACTACAAAAAGATAAACTAAAGAAGACATCCAGAAGCACCCTGACCATCTATGGTTTTGGTCAACTTTGCCAAAATATAAATTTAAGCAATCTTTTAGGAAGGATTTATGACTAAATCAAAGTTGCTAAGTGTGATAAGAAAACAGTCTTTCAATCACATTGACAGATAGGAAAATAAAATTTGTGCCATGCCACAAATTTTTTACAACAGATTGTACCCATGAGATGCACAAATTTGGGGAATGGCCAAGAGTTATGTAAACTAACCATCGAGCAAAACTTGCCCATATGAGCTCTGGGGAGCAATTGGAGGTTCATGAGAGACCGAGGATGTTTGTTATCTACTCTAACAGGTTGTCTCCTTGATGGAGATAGCAGAAAGTGGAAACTACATCTTTGAGTCTGTATTTGATCACCTACTGTTGGTAGTAGAGGTTTTGTCGCAGCAGATAATGATTCTGGAGTTTTTTTTTTTTCCTGTCAACAATGAAGAAAGAACGAACTGCCAAAATCCCAATACTTGGAGATGGTACACTACTCTACAAATTAACTGACTGCCTGAAAAATTAACACAAGCCATAAGCATTCAAAACTAGAAGTGGAAGCAATGCAATAAAGAAGTGAAAAGCAGGCTTCTTTTAACTGATTCAACTATCTAATGCCTCACAGATTAAAGGTTCTATAACAGTTGCTAATGTCACATCTCCTTTCTCCTAAAATAGTATTAGTATAATTTGAATCCAGGACTTTCAATTTGTAACAAATTTGGCATACTCTTTTACACCAGTATGTACTATACTACTATTTGTATGCTAGAAGAAATTATATTTTGAAGGTTCCCAGCAGCTGCATGAACAATTGAGTAATCAAAATTAAATGAGAACAGTATTTTTTACTGCTCGTTACAGTTAGATAATCAAATCATCAACCAATTCAAACTGTCTATTTATGTTAGGGCCCCCATAGAGGATTCATATTCCCAATATCAACAGGGGTAGCATAATTCAATAACTGGAGGTGGATTTGTAGGCAGAAGTATCATAGAGAAGCATCTAATACAAAGTTCTACATAACATTCATCCACGATTGCGTTCACGAGTGTCAATCATACTTTAAGCACTTCCTTCCCCCTTCTAGAGGTCTTCTTAAGTCTGCCTATGTTCTCCCTGAATTATTTTTTCACTCTTCTATATTCCATCTCTTTTGCCATATATAAAAACAATTCTCATCAAGAAAATCAGACCAAATTAATAATACTGATAAACATTTGTACCTCAGAAGGAGAAAAGAAAATATTAAAATTTGTTCATGAGGTGGTTCTTGTCTTTTGATTCCTGTTAATTGATTAAAATTATCTAAGGAAAGAAAATGAAACCAGGTTGCTATGACTATGATACTTTGACTTATAAATGTAAACAGAACAAAGCAGAGAAAAACAGAGCACTAACACAATCGTGTAGGCATACGAAAAGAGAAAAACTTCCAGCTACCTAGGCATTTTTAAATTCATTACTCAAGTCATTCTATGAATCCATAAATTCGAGAGTAATTATATAACTCATATATTCAATGAGTATTTAACACATAATTGCTAATATTTTTGAAACTGAAATCCATCTAAACTGTATATTTCCGAATGCAATATAAAAGAACATACCCATGAAAGTTAGGATCCATAGTTACTACCCATGGTTACTACCAAGGAAAACCCTTAAATGGAGAGATTTTCCAAGAGGAGCAGCTGTCCAAGTTGTTTGAGTAGTCCTTGGACAGAATGAATCATGGAAAGGAAGACACAGCTCTTGGCATGAACTAGAGAATATGGCAGTCACTGATTTCATAATGTAAAAGAGGAATAAAAGTCCTTTTCCTTGATTGATTTCAAATCTGTGCACCTTGGTGAGGCTGCTCCAGGAAATCTGATTTGATTTAAAGTATGCAGAGATTGATACAAAGCTGTCGAAGCGATCGAAAACTGTCATGGAGATATTCTGGGATAGCAAAATGAACTCTTGTACCTCCCAACTAAAGATAACTAATGCAAGAAGAACTTCATTTGGTTGGCAATCATCAATTAGGACTTGCAAACAGCACTCTGAAGTAGGCTGCTGGCCACCTGTAAAACAATTTGCTGCAATTAAGCATACCTGGTAGATCTAAATCCATCTAAAAGCAAAAACGCAACAAGTCAACCCTTGTATTATGACAGTAATTTTCACCATAAATTAGTGAAAACATCAACATTTGCCTTAACTGTGCTTGAATTGTATACAATAAGCAGCAAAAAGATAATATTCCATTTGGTCTGCCTATAACAGTAAACCAAATAAAGCAAGTTGAGAGACCAACAAGAAAATACTCAACAAATTATCTTTTTTTTTTTCCCCTTTTTCATTTGCATCTCCCTTTTATGAAGATTGAAGAATATCAATTGAAATATATATATATATATATATATATATATTTGCTCTATAGAAATAGAGAAATATTACATCTCCATGATGAGTACACAATTCACTATTAACTTTGCAAATAACAAAGACAAGCAGTAACTTAGGAATTACAGCTTGACAAACACACACAAAAATTAAAAAGAAAAACCTCAACAGATGAAGAATTTTGGACACAAAAAGATCAATAAAAGATAAATAGGTAAAATAAACAGAGAATGAGGAGTTTAAGTGAAATTAAATGAAAATAAATGGAGTACCTGACTCAGACACGGGACTCATTTTGAGACATTTGGCTTCTACATAATGAGTTGTTCATGATTCCAAATGATAGGATGTGGGAAATGTTGGGCCAATCTTTACTTTTCTCCTTTTTGCAACGTTTTCTCAGCAAAGGACAATTATGAATCCAGAGCTCAGAAAGAGAGTCCGGGAGTTTCTTTGCCGGCATGGATTGGAGTTTCGGACAGTTCAAAATCATCAATTTTTGAAGAGAGGTGAGGTGTTGAAAGCAATTATTGTCCAGAAGCTTAAGATGTGGAAGATTGTCTAAGTAAAGATAGGTAAGAGAATTGGGCAGCAGATGTTCATATGAAAAAGACTCTTATCTCTTTTGCATTTTCAATTGCAAAGTGTATAAGTGAAGGGAGTGTTTGCAAATTCCATTCCCTCCTTATCATGCTCGCAATTAGCTTATCACTTCCGGATATCCAAATAGTTTTTAATTTGGAAGGCAAACCCTCTTTTGGAAATGACTCTATTTCTGGACAATTATCTATTTCCAAATATTCAAGGGATGGGAAGAGAGAGTGCATTTGGTCTGGCAATGACTTCAAATTTGTGCAAGTTGACAACTCAACTACCGTCAAATTGGTGTCTACGGGAAACGATATAAAATTAGGGCAAATATTGAGATGCTGGTGAGGGCCTTGATCTAAGGCACCAATCGACTTCAAGTCTTCGCATCCATTGATAGAAACTATTTTTAACTTAGGGAATGATGTTAGTGGAAAAGATTCTAGTGGATGACACCTCATGCCTACCATGTACAGGGATTCAACGGATGTATACAAAAGGACTTTGGAACAATCCAAGACACCACAATTTTGAATGTTCAATTGCTTCAACTTGATAGGTAGACTGCCTTCAGGCAGGGATTTGAGATCTGAACAATCCAACGAACTTAAGCTTTCATGATGATTGCACTGTTGAAACATTTGCGCCAGGATGGAATCACTGATACTGGATTCTTGCATTTGCAACTCTAGAAGCCCACAAGGATGGCTCCAATTGCAATTTATCACATTGCTTTAACTCAAGTTTGCGAATGCATGGTGCCTCTGGAAGCAAGCCTCCAAGACTTCCACAATTTTTAATTTCAAGTTTCTTTAAAGATGGAAGGCGCTTGGGCAAAGACTCGGTTAGCTTGGGACAATTTATCATGCGTAGCTGTAGTAGAAGAAAGAAAGCATCATCTCTCCAACAAAACCATTCTTTCCACTCTTCCATATCCTCAAACACAGAATTTCAAGAGATCCAAATGGTTTAGTGGAAGCATGACAAGTCCCAAAGAACTCATTTCCTACTGTTACTACTCTATTAAATCCCGAAATAGACAGAGATGTCAAAGATGATAAGTGCCCCAGCGGTGGCAAGGAGAGGCAAAATTTGCAATTCCTTAAGCACAAAGATACTACATTTGAGAAGGAAGAATGCTCCCCCATTCAGGAAATCCCGTACCACTGTAGAAACTAATGACAAGATGCTCCAAGTTTGTACGAGGCTCCAGTTGTTCAAGTACTTTTTTATCATGCTCAATTTGTTCAAGAATTTCTTGATCATCATGGTGTTTCTTCCACATCAGCTCCAACTCCTCAAGGTTCATCTTATCCCTCAAATTGGCATCTCTGGCATCCCTTGCACAGACAACATGTTTTAGACCTGAAATGGCAAGTCTTCCACGTAGATGCTTGAGCCGTCCCAACTCATTAATGCTTGAGCCATTTTGCTCGGCCAATACAAAATCCATTAGCGTTTGAAGATTTTTCAACTTATCCATACCTTTTGGCATCTTTGCTAATCTTGTGCTCCTTCTATCGAGATAATGCATGTCAATCAACCTTCCCATGTCTTTAGGCAATTTAACAACGTCTTTGCAATTTGACAAGATTAATGTTTGCAAATTATACAATGCACTAAACGAGTTCGGCAATCTTTTAATTGCAGCTCCTGAGAGATTCGAGTATCGAGAATGCTTCAAATTATCAATTCTTTTGGGCAACTTCATGACATTACGATATTCAGCCGAGGAAAATACTCTTAAGCATCTTGATTTTACCAACAAATCATGCATCGTCATATTGGTAAAGATAAGACTGTTGCCATGAATTTGATGATTTTAAAGTTAGGAATGTACGCAAAACTTTTGCTTTAGGTAAAGTCTCAAATTTCATAGGCACATCATATTCTTCTCGGATATTGGACAAATGACGGGTCTTTTCAAATATTTCACATGAACCACCACCGCTTTCCAATCTGCAAACAAATTCTCTAGCTACGGATTTAGCCAAGTCGCTAATTAGGTCATGCATGACAAAAGAATATTTATCCCCACTTAATTGCTGAAAAAATGACCTTGACGTTAACTCTTTGAAGCACTAGTTACCTCGTTCCTCTGCATTGCCATTTTCATTGGAAAACTGCAAAAGACCTTCAGCCATCCATAATTGAATGAGTTATTCCTTTTTGAATTCATAATCTTTAGGAAAATTGAACAATATAAAAAGCAACGCTTCAAATGGGAAGGAAGATAATAATAACTTAACCTTAATGCTGGAAAAATATTATCATGTTTTAGGTCCCACATATTGCTGTCTAATATTTTATTCCATTCTTCGGCATCAAGTTTACAACGCAAAAACCTCCAAGTGCTTTTGCTGCCAGAGGGAGGCCTTTGCATCTTTTGCAGAATCGCTTCACCGATCATCTTCAAATTTGGATGCTCGCTTGGGCTTGTATTAACAATGCATGCTTTGCAAATACCAACCAGCAGTTCTCTTCGGATAAGACATTAAGATTATATGGTTAAACAGTTCTCAGAATGGACGCAACAGCTTCATTGCGTGTTGTTGCAATGATTTTGCTGCTTGTTGCCCCAAAATTGAAAGGACTATTCAGCTTTTCTCACTCAACATAATTTTCGTTCCAAACATCGTCAAAAACAAACAGAAACTTCTTTTCTAACAGCTTGTCCTTTAGTTTAAGTTAAGTTTCTGAGAACCATCGCAACTAAAACTGATCTCTTCAAGAATGGCTTGGGAGACTCTGAGAGCGTCAAATTCCTCTGAAACACACACCCATGCTTTGAAATCAAACCATTTCTCCACTCTCTTGTCATTGTAGATCAATTGTGTAAGGATGTTCTTACCAACACCACCCATTCCCACAATTGGGATCACATCTATCTGATTCCCAGTTGGATTTTCTGGGTACAACAACTTCATAATTGCTTCTTTATCATCATCTCTGCCATAAACACCAGGCTCAACCACCAAGGAAGTTTCAGGGGATCTTTGAAATAACTTTTCTCCTCTAGAATTTTCTTTTAGACCGAGGTTGTCTTTTTGACTGACTAGAAACTGTAGCCTACCAAGGATATGTTCTAGCCTTGAATCTAGGCCCTTGTTGAAAGGATTGAGAGAAGAGAAAAGGCGATTTACCATCGTTGCAGTGTTATGATCCTCAGCTTCCCATCTGCTTCGAAGAACTTTAGTAGCAATCTCATCCAGAAGGTCTTCTGCATCATAAACAGCATCTTTGAGCTCAGCAACCCAATCTTTCACATTTTGGTTGGTAATCTCCTTGTCTTCGGCATCATCCAGCAGTGCTTTAACAGACACCAACACTGGCTTCAGTCTCTTCAGCAGCCCCTTTTCAAGTTTCTTCCCTCTAATAAAGTCCACGACCTCTCGAGAAGTCATCCTGTCGAACAGAACTTGAAGAGTAGCAGACAGAAAAGCTCCACCCACTAAAGCTCCAGCCATCTCTCTCTCTCTCTCTCTCTCTCTCTCTCTCTCTCTCTCTTTTTTGGTGTGCAAAGGAAGGATTTTTGAAGAGGATAAAAATAAGTGATTGCAAACAGCGAAAGATGAAAGGAGAAGACTTATTCCATGCTGAAAGTCAAGATGTACTTTCAGTTCCCAAAAAAAAAAAAGCAAGATGAATTTATACGCAGGCCCATAACCATTGAGAGACTTTCATTGCTTATTAAGAAAAAAAAAATAGGACAATAATTATGCCAAAGAAAAAGAGACCATAATATTATTATTTCACTTATTTTGCTTTTCTTTTTTTTATCGATTATTTTGCTTTTCAATTGTTAGCTTTTTTGGAGAATAATTTTACACATTTTGCTCTGCCACTTTTACAATAAAGCTGTGTTAATTTCGATTACCCTGCTTCACCTTTATAATTGTAGATGGAAACTTTATTTTATTTTATTTTTTATTTAAATTTGAATTTTAAGTAGATTAAAAATTTATTTTATTATTTAAAATAATATTTATAAATTAAATATATATGAATAAATAATTATTTAATATATCAAGATTGAAATTTTTTAATTCTATATGCAAGTTTAAAATATAACCATATGTCCTTCTTATATATTTAAGAAAATAAAAGTTAAATAAATGAATATGATAGTTTTGTAACCTCTTTTGTGCAATTAAAAAAATTTCACTATCGGTGCACCCAATAATTATCTTATATATATATATATATATCTTAATGCTAACCTAATTCCGTTAAAGATCAACAAAGAAAGTTTAATAGTTGCAAGTTGCAATTTGCAACAATTATCTATCTTTACAAGGGATATAAAGATTTTGTATATGACTTTTATCTAGACTTGTTCAACGGTCAAGTAGTCTAATAGGTTTAATCTATATTAGGTTGAGCTTCATGCCTAAACATAAATTTACAATACTGTCACCACATGCCCTTACCTCGATGATGAGATGGGGCGTTCTTAACTTAAG
>JBBYHK010005948.1:0-12064 GCA_038382065.1 Adansonia grandidieri | reverse complement strand
ATGCATGATATTGATGCTTTGGTTTCACAATAAAAGCTTTTCTTTCCATTATTTTCCTTTGATCAAAGTTCATCCCACAGATGTGACGAAGATGGATCCTCGTAACAATCTCCTTTCCTTTTATGATTGGACAAAAAAACACATTCACCTCATTAGTTAGCATCATATGGATTGTTGTAACAATCCTTTTTTCCATCATTTTCCTTAGATCAAAGTTTATCCCATAAATATGACGTACATAGATTCTCGTAACAAACTCCATTCTTTTTGTGATTGAGCATTAAGACGTAGCAAACAAGGATTCTCATAACAATTTTCATTCTTTTTGTGGTTGGGCTATAAGAAGAAATTCACCTCATTAGGATGCGTGAAATTGGTGCCTTGGTTTCACAAGAAAAGTTTTTGTTTCCACTATTTTACTTAGATCAAAATTAATCACATAGATGGGATGAACATGGAATCTCGCAACAATCTCCTTTCTTTTCGGGATAAGGCTATTAAAACACATTCACCTTATTAGGATGCATAATATTGATGCTTTGGTTTCGCAATAAAAGCTTTTCTTTCCATCATTTTCCTTTGATGAAAGTTCACCCCATAGATGTGATGAAGATGGATTCTCGTAACAATCTCATTTCTTTTTGTGATTAGGCAATAAAAACACATTCAGCTTATTAGGATGCATGATATGGGTTGCCGTAACAATCTTCTTTCCATCATTTTCCTTAGATCATAGTTCATCCCATAGATGTGACGAACATGGATTCTCGTAACAATCACCTTTCTTTTCATGGTTGGGCTATGAAAGCACATTCACCTCATTAGGATACATGATATTGATTCATTCTCTCCACAAGAAAAGCATTTCTTTCCATTATTTTCCAAACAATCAAAGTTCACGCCATAGATGTGACAAACATGGATTGTAATAACAATTTCCATTCTTTTTGTGATTGGGCTATAAGAACAAATTCACCTCATTAGGATACATTATATTGATGCTTTGGTTTCACAAGTAAAGCTTTTGTTTCCATCATTTTACTTAGATCAAAATTAATCACATAGATGTGTCGAACATCGATTCTTGCAACAATCTCCTTTCTTTTTTGGATTGACCTGTAAGAACAAACTTACCTTATCAGGATGCATGATATGGATGCTTTGGTTTCACAATAAATGCTTTTCTTTCCATCATTTTCCTTAGACCAAAATTAATCACATAGATGTGATGAACGTGGATTCTTACAGCAATCTCCTATCTATTTATGATTAGGCTATAAAAACACGTTCACCTCATTATGATCCATGATATTGACATTTTTGTTTCACAAGAAATGCTTTTCATTCCATCATTTTCCTTAGAATCATTGTTCATGCCATAAATGTGACGAACACGGATATTAATAGCAAATGCCATTCTTTTTGTGATTGAGCTTTAAGAACACATTCACCTCTTTAGGATGCATGATATTGATGCTTTGGTTTCACAAGAAAAGCTTTTCTATCCATCATTTTCCTAGATCAAAGTTCATCCCATGATGTGATGTACATGGATTCTCATAACAAACTCCATTCTTTTTACGATGATCGTTAAAAACACATTCACCTTGTTATGATGCATGATATTGATGCTTTGGTTTCAAAATAAAAGCTTTTCTTTCCATCATTTTCCTTAGATGAAAGTTCACCCCATTGATATGATGAACATGGATTCTCGCAACAATCACCTTTCTTTTTGTAATTGGTCTCTAAGAACACACTCACCTTATAGGGATGCATGATATTGATGCATTAGTATCACAACAAAAGCTTTTCTTTCCATCATTTTCCTTAGTCCAAAATTAATCACAAAGATGTGACCTCATTATGATGCATGATATTGATGCTTTCGTTTCACAAAAAATGCTTTTCATTCTATCATTTTCCTTCATCCAAAATTATTCACATAGATATGTCGAACATGGATTCTTGTAGCAATCTCCTTTCCTTTGTGACTGGCCTATAAAAACACATTCACCTCATTATGATGCATGATATTGATGCTTTTGTTTCACAAGAAATACTTTTCTTTCCAACATTTTGCTTAGAATCATTTTTTGTCCCATAAATGTGACAAACATGAATTCCCATAACAAACTCCATTCTTTCTGGGATTGAGCTTTAAGAATGCATTCACCTTATTAGGATGCATGATATTGATGATTGGGTTTCAAAAGAAAAGCTTTTCTTTCCACCGTTTTCCTTAGATCAAAGTTTATCCCATAGATGTGATGAACATGGATTCTTATAACAAACTCCATTCCTTTTGTGATTGAGCTTTGAGAACAGATTCACTTTATTAGGATGCAAGATATTGATGCTTTGGTTTCATAATAAAAGCCTTCCTTTCCATCATTTTCCTTAGTCCAAAATTAATAACTTCGATGTGATGAACATGGATTTTCTTAGCAATCTCCTTTCTTTTTGTGATTGGGCTGTAGAAATAAATTCACCTCATTATGACACATGACATTGATGCTTTCATTTCACAAGAAATGCTTTTCTTTCCATCATTTTCCTTAGTCCAAAATTATTCACATAGACGTGCCGAACATAGACTCTCATAGCAATCTCCTTTCCTTTTGTGATTGGGCTATAAAAACACACTCACCTCATTATGATGCATGATATTAATGCTTTTGTTTCACATGAAATGCTTTTCCTTCCAATATTTTTCTTAGAATCATTGTCCGTCCCATAAATGTGACAAACAAGGATTCTCATAACAAACTCCATTCTTTTTGTGATTGAGCTTTAAGAACACATTCACCTCATTAGGATTTATGATATTGATGCTTTGGTTTCAAAAGAAAAGCTTTTCTTCCCATCGTTTTCCTTCGATCAACGTTTGTCCCATGATGTGACGTACATGGATTCTTAAAACAAACTTGATTCCTTTTGCGATTAAGCATTAAGAACACATTCACCTTATTAGGATGCATGATATTGACACTTTGGTTTCAAAATAAATGCTTTCTTTCCATCATTTTCCTTAGATCAAAGTTCATCCCATAGATTTGATGAACATGGATTCTCACTACAATCTCCTTTCCTTTTGTGATTGGGCTATAAAAACACATTCACCTCATTAGGATGCATGATATTGAAGCTTTGGTTTCACAATAAAAGCTTTTTTTTCCATCATTTTCATTAGATCGAAGTTCATCCCATAGATGTGATGAATGTGGACTCTCGTAAAAATCTCTTTTCTTTTTGTGATTGGGCTATAAAAATGCGTTCACTTCATTAGGATGCATGGTATTAATGCTTTCGTTTCGCAAGAAATGCTTTTCTTTCGATCATTTTTCTTAGTCCAAAATTATTCACACAGACGTGCCGAACATAGATTCTCGTAGCAATCTCCTTTCTTTTTGTGATTGGGCTATAAAAACAAATTCACCTCATTATGATGCATGATATTAATGCTTTCATTTCACAAGAAATGCTTTTCTTTCCATCATTTCCCTTAGTCCAAAATTATTCACATAGATGTGCCGAACATAGATTCTCGTAGCAATCTCCTTTCCTTTTGGGATTGGGCTATAAAAATACGTTCACCTCATTATGATGCATGATATTGATGCTTTTGTTTCACATGAAATGCTTTTCCTTCCAATATTTTCCTTAGAATCGTTGTTCGTCCCATAAATGTGACAAACATGGATTCTCATAACAAACTCCATTTTTTTTATGATTGAGCTTTAAGAACACATTAACCTCATTAGAATGCATGATATTGATGCTTTGGTTTCAAAAGAAAAGCTTTTTTTTCCATCATTTTCCTTAGATCAATGTTTATCTCACAGATGTGATGCACATGGATTCTTAAAACAAACTCGATTCTTTTTGCGATTGAGCATTAAGAACACATTCACCTTATTAAGATGCATGATATTGACACTTTAGTTTTAGAATAAAAGCTTTTCTTTCCATCATTTTCCTTAGATTAAAGGTCATCCCATAGATTTGACAAACATGTCTCACCATAATCTCTTTTCCTTTTGTGATTGGGCTATAAAAACACATTCACCTTATTAGGATGCATTATATTGAAGCTGTTGTTTCACAATAAAATCTTTTCTTTCCATTATTTTCATTAGATCAAAGTTCATCCTATAGATGTGATGAATGTGGACTCTCGTAAAAATCTCCTTTCTTTTTGTGATTGGGCTGCAAAAATGCGTTCTCTTCATTAGGATGCATGGTATTGATGCTTTCCTTTCACAAGAAAAGTGTTTCTTTCAATTATTTTCCATAGAATCAAAATTTATCCAATGGGTGTGACGAACATGGATTCTCATAACAAAGTCCATTTTTTTTACGATTGAGCATTAAAAACACATTCACCCTATTTGGATGCATGATATTAATACTTTGGTTTCAGAAGAAAAGCTTTTCCTTCCATTGTTTCCCTTAGATCAAAGTTTATCCCATAGATGTGACGTACATGGATTCTCATAACAAACTCCATTCTTTTTGCAATTGAGCATTAAGAACACATTCACCTTATTAGGATTTATTATATTGAAGCTTTGGTTTCACAAGAAAAGCTTTTGTTTCCATCATTTTACTTGGACCAAAATTAATCACATAGATGTGATGAACATAGATTCTCGTAACAGTCTCCTTTCTTTTTGTGAATTGGCTATAAGAACACACTCACTTCATTAGGATGCATGATATTGATGCTTTGGTTTCACAATAAAAGATTTTCTTTCCAACATTTTCTTTAGGCCCAAATTAATCACATAGATGTGACGAACTTAAATTCCCATAGCAACCAACTTTTTTTATGATTGGGCTATAAAAAAAATTTACCTCATTATGATGCATGATATTGATGCGTTCATTTCACAAGAAATGCTTTTCATTCCATCATTTTCCTTAGAATCATCATTCGTCCCATAAATGTGACGAACATGGATTCTCATAACAAACTCCATTCTTATTGTTATTGGGCCTTAAGAACACATTCACCTCATTAGGATGCATGATATTGATGCTTTGGTTTCACAAGAAAAGCTTTTGTTCCTATTTTTTTCGTTAGATCAAAATTAATCCCATAGATGTGTCAAACATGGATTCTCGTAACAATCACCTTTTTTTTTATTTGGCTATAAAAGCACATTCACCTTATTAGGATGCATGATATTGATGCTTTCTTTTCACAAGAAAAATGTTTCTTTCCATTATTTTCCATAGAATTAAAGTCCATGCCATAGATGTGACAAATATGGATTCTCATCAGAAATTCCATTCTTTTTGTGATTGTGGTATAAGAACAAATTCACCTCATTAGGATGCATGATATTTATGCTTTAGTTTCACAAGAAAAGCTTGTTTCCATCATTTTACTTAGATCAAAATTAATCACATAGGTGTGACAACCATGGATTCTCTAACAATCTCCTTTCTTTTTATGATTAAGCTATAAGAACACACTCACCTTATTAGGATGCATGATATCAATGTTTTTGTTTCACAATAAAAGCTTTTGTTTCTATCATTTTCTTTAGTTCAAAATTAATCACATAAATGTGACGAACATGGATTCTCATAATAATATCCTTTCTTTTTGTGATTGGGCTATAAAAACACATTCACCTCATTATGATGCATGATATTGATGCTTTCATTTCACAAGAAATACTTTTCTTTCCACCATTTTTCGTAGAATTATTGTTTGTCCCATAAATGTGACGAGCATGGATTCTCATAACAAACTCCATTCTTTTTTTGATTAAGCTTTAAGAACACATTTACCTTATTAGGATGCATGATATCAATTCTCGTAACAATCTTCTTTCCATCATTTTCCTCATATCAAAGTTCATCTCACAGATGTGATGAATATGGATTCTCATAAAAATCTCCTTTCTTTTTGAGATTGGGCTCTAAAATGCATTCACTTCATTAGGATACATGATATTGATGCTTTTGTTTCACAAGAAAGGTGTTTCTTTCAATTATTTTTCATAGAATCAAAGTTTATCGCTAGATGTAACAAATTTGGATTCTCATAAGATACTCCATTTTATTTGTGATTGAGCATTAAGAACACATTCACCCCACTCGAATGCATGATACTGATGCTTTGGTTTCACAAGAAAAGCTTTTCCTTCCATCATTTTCCTTACATCAAAGTTTATCCCACAGATATGATGTACATGGATTCTCATAACAAACCCCATTCCTTTTCAGATTGAGCATTAAGAACATATTCACCTCAATAGGATGCATGATATTGATGCTTTGGTTTTACAATAAAAGCTTTTCTTTCCATCATTTTCCTTTCATCAAAGTTCATCCCACAAATGTGATAAAGATGGATTCTCGTAACAATCTCTTTTCTTTTTATGACTTTGGCAATAAAAACACATTCACCTCATTAGGATGCATGATATGGATCATTGTAACAATCTTTTTTCCATCATTTGCCATAGATCAAAGTTCATCTCATAGATGTGATGAACATGAATTCTCATAACAATCTCTTTTTTTTTTGTGATTGGGCTATAAAAACACATTCACCTCATTAGGATGCATGATATTGATGCTTTTTTTTTTAACAAGAAAAGTGTTTCTTTCCATTATTTTCCATAGAATCAAAGTTCACCCCATAGATGTGACAAACATGGATTCTCATAATGAACTCCATTATTTTTGTTATTAAGCTTCAAGAGAACATAATCACCTTATTAGGATGCATTATACTGATGCTTAGGTTTCACAAGAAAAGCTTTTGTTTTCCATCATTTTCATTAGATGAAAATTAATCACGTAGATATGACGAACAAGGATTCTCATAACAATCTCTTTTCTTTTTGTGATTAGGCTATAAAAACATATACACCTCATTATGATACATGATATTAATGCTTTCATTTCACAAGAAATACTTTTCTTTCCATCGTTTTCTTTAGAATCATTATTCATCCCATAAATGTGACGAACATGGATTCTCACAACAAACTCCATTCTTTTTGTGATTAAGATTTAAGAACACATTCACCACATTATGATGCATGATATTGATGCTTTGGTTTCATAGTAAAAGCTTTTCTTTCCATCATTTTTCTTGGTCCAAAATCAATCACATGGATATGATGAACATAGATTCTCATAGCAATCTCTTTTCTTTTTGTGATTGGGCTAAAAAACACATTCACCCCATTACGATGCATGACATTGATGCTTTCGTTTCATAAGAAATGCTTTTCTTTCCATCATTATTCGACCCATAAATGTGACAAACATGGATTCTCATAACAAACTCTGTTGTTTTTGTGATTGAGCTTTAAGAACACATTCACCTCTTTCGGATGCACGATATTGATCTTCGGTTTCACAAGAAAAGGTTTTTGTTCCATCATTTTCCTTAGATCAAAGTTTATTCCATAGATGTGACATAATGGATTCTCATTACAAACTCCATTCTTTTTGCAATGGAGCATTAAGAACACATTCACCTTATTAGGATGCATGATGTTGATGCTTTGGTTTCACAATAAAAGCTTTTCTTTCCATCATTTTCCAAAGATCATTGTTTTCCTAAGATCAATGTTTATCCCATAGATATAACAAACATGGGTTCTTGCAACAATCTCCATTCTTTTTGTGATAGGGCTATAAAAACTCATTCACCACATTAGGATATGTGATATTGATGCTTTGGTTTCACAATAAAAACTTTTCTTTCCATCACTTTCCTTAGATCAAAGTTCATCCCATAGATGTGTCGAATGTGGATTCTTATAACAATCTCTTTTTTTTTGTGATTGGGCTATAAAAACACATTCACCTCATTAGGATACATGATATCGGTGCTTTCTTTTTGCAAGAAAAGTGTTTCTTTCCATTATTTTCCATAGAATCAAAGTTCATGCCAAAGATGTGACAAATATGAGCTCTCATAACAAATTTAATTCTTTTTGTGAGTGACAATAAGAACAAATTCACCCCATTAGGATGCATGATATTGATGCTTTGGTTCCACAGAAAAAGGTTTTGTTTCCATCATTTTACCTAGATCAAAATTACTCACACAGATGTGATGAACATAGATTCTCATAACAATCTCCTTTTCTTTTGTGATTGGGCTATAAGAACACAGTCACCTCATTAGGATGCATGATATTAACGTATGGAAAGTATGGATTCTCATAACAAACTCCATTCTTTTTTTGATTGAGCCTTAAGAATACATTCATCTCACTAGGATGCATGGTATTGATGCTTTGGTTTCACAAGAAAAGCTTTTCTTTCCATCGTTTTCCTTAGATCAAAGTTTATCACATAGATGTGATGTACCTGGATTCCTATAGCAAACTCGATTCTTTTTGTGATTGGGCTATAAAACCACATTCACCAGATTAGGATATGTGATATTGATGCTTTGCTTTCACAATAAAAACTTTTTTCCATCATTTTCCTTAGAACAAAGTTCATCCCATAGATGTGTCAAATATGGATTCTCATAACAATCTCTTTTTTTTTTGGTGATTGGGCTGTAAAAACACATTCACCTCATTAGGATACATGATATTGGTGCTTTCTTTTTGCAAGAAAAGTGTTTCTTTCCATTATTTTCCATAGAATCAAAGTTCATGCCAAAGATGTGACAAATATGAGCTCTCATAACAAATTCAATTCTTTTTGTGAGTGGCAATAAGAACAAATTCACCTCATTAGGATGCATGATATTGATGCCTTGGTTCCACAAAAAAAGCTTTTGTTTCCATCATTTTACCTAGATCAAAATTACTCATATAGATGTGATGAACATAGATTCTCATAACAATCTCCTTTTCTTTTGTCATTGGGCTATAAGAACATAGTCACCTCATTAGGATGCATGATATTAATGTATGGCAAACATGGATTGTCATAACAAACTCCATTCTTTTTTTGATTAAGCCTTAAGAATACATTCACCTCATTAGGATGCATGATACTGATGCTTTGGTTTCACAAGAAAAGCTTTTCTTCTATTGTTTTCTTAGATCAAAGTTTATCACATACATGTGATGTACATGGATTCTCATAACAAACTCGATTTTTTTTGTGATTGAGCATTAGGAACACATTCACCTTATTAGGATGCATGATACTGATGATTTGGTTTCACAATAAAAGTTTTTCCTTCCATCATTTTCCTTAGACCAAAGTTCATCCCATAGATTTGATGAACACAGATTCTCACAACAATTTCATTTTTTTTTTGTGATTGGGCTATAAAAACACATTCACCTTATTAGGATGCATGATATTGATGCTTTGGTTTCACAACAAAAGCTTTTCTTTCCATCATTTTCCTTAGATCAAAGTTCATCCCATAGATGTGATGAACATGGATTCTCGTAAAAATCTCCTTTCTTTTTGTGATTGGGCTATAGAAATGCATTCACCTCATTAGGATAAATGATATTGATGCTTTCATTTCACAAGAAAAATGTTTCTTTTAATTATTTTCCATAGAATCAAAGTTTATTCCATAGATGTGACGAACATGGATTCTTATAACAAACTTCATTCTTTTTGCAATTGAGTGTTAAGAAGACTTTCACCCTATTAGGATGCATGATATTGATGCTTTGGTTTCACAAGAAAAGCTTTTCCTTCCATCTCTTTCCTTAGATTCAAGTTTGTCCCACAGATGTGACGTACATGGATTCTTATAACAAACTTCATTCTTTTTACGATTAAGCATTAAGAACACATTCACCTTATTAGGATGCATGATATGGATGCTTTGGTTTCACAGTAAAAGCTTTTCTTTCCATCACTTTCTTTTGATCAAAGTTCTTCCCATAGATGTGACAAAAATGGATTCCTAGAACAATCTACTTTTTTTTTATTGCGCTACAAAAACACATTCACCTCCTTAGGATGCATGATATTGATGCTTTTGTTTTACAAGAAATGCTTTTCTTTCCATCATTATCCTTAGAATCATTGTTCATACCATAAATGTGACAAGCATGGATTCTCATAACAAACTCCATTCTTTTTGTGGTTGAGCTTTAAGAACACATTCACCTCATTAGGGTGCATGATATTGATGCTTTGGTTTCACAGGAAAAGCTTTTTCTTCTATCATTTTCCTTACATCAAAGTTTATCCCATAGATATGACGTACACGGATTCTCGTAACAAACTCCATTCTTTTTCTGATTGAACTTTAAGAACACATTCACCTTATTAGGATGTATGATATTAATGCTTTGGTTTCACAATAAAAGCTTACCTTTCCATCATTTTCCTTCGATCAATGTTCATCCAATAGATGTGATGAAGATGGATCCTCATAACAATCTCCTTTTTTTTTGTATTTGGGCAATAAAAATGCATTCACCTCATTAGGATATATGATATGGATTCTCTTAACAATATTTTTTCCATCATTTTGCTTAGATAAAAGCTCTTCCCATAGAAGTGACGAACATGGATTCTCATAACAATCTCCTTTCCTTTTGTGATTGGGCTACAAAAACATATTCACCTTATTAGGATGCATGATATTGATGCCTTATTTTTACAAGAAAAGTGTTTCTTTCCATTATTTTCCATAGAATCAAAGTTTATCCCACAGATGTGACAAACATGGATTCTCATAACAATTTCCATTCTTTTTGTGATTAGGCTATAAGAACAAATTCACCTCATTAGGATAAGTGATATTGATGCTTTGGTTTCACAAGAAATGCTTTTGTTTGCACCATTTTACTTAGATAAAAATTAATCACATAGATGTGACAAACATGGATTCTCTAATAGTCTCCTTTCTTTTTGTGATTAGGCTATAAGAACACACTCACCTCATTAGGATGCATAATCCTGATGCTTTGGTTTCACAAGAAAAGCTTTTGTTTTCATCATTTTTCTTAGATCAAAATTAATCACGTAGATCTGACGAACATGGCTTCTCGTAATAATCTTTTTTCTTTTGTGATTAGGCTACAAAAACACATTTACCTCATTATGATGCATGAAATTGATGCTTTCGCTTCACAAGAAATGCTTTTCTTTCCATCATCTCCCTTAGAATCACTGTCCAACCCATAAATGTTACGAACATGGATTATCATAATAAACTCCATTTTTTTGGTGATTGAACTTTACGAACACATTCACCTTATTAGGATGCATGATATTGATGGTTTGGTTTCACAAGAAAACTTTTCTTTCAATCATTTTCCTTAGATCAAAGTTCATTCCATAGTTCTAATGTACAAGGATTCTCATAACAAACTCCATTCTTTTCTGCGATTGAGCATTGAGAGCATAATCACCTTATTAGGATGCATGATATTGATGCTTTGGTTTCATAATAAAAGCTTTTCTTTTCGTCATTTTCCTTAGATCAAAGTTCATCCCATAGAGACGATGAATGTGGATTCTCATAACAGTCTCCTTTTGTTTTTGTGACTGGGCTATAAAAGCACGTTCACCTCATTAGGATGCATGATATTGATGCTTTGGTTTCACAATAAAAGCTTTTTTTCCATCATTTTCCGTAGATCAAAGTTTATCTTGTATATGTGTCAAACATGGATTCTTGTAACAATCACCTTTTTTTTGGTGATTGGGCTATAAAAACACATTCGCCCTATTAGGATGCATGATATTGATGCTTTTGTTTCACAAGAAATTGTTTTTCTTTCCATCATCTTCCTTAGAATCACTGTCCAACCCATAAATGTGACGAACATGGATTCTCACAACAAACTCCATTCCTTTTGTGATTGAACTTTACTAACACATTCACCTCATTATGATGCGTGATATTGATGGTTTGGTTTCACTAGAAAACTTTTCCTTCAATCATTTTCCTTAGATCAAAGTTCATTCCATAGTTTTAACATACATGGATTCTCATAACAAACTCCATTTTTTTTTGCGATTGAGTTTTGAGAGCAAAATTACCTTATTAGATGCATGATATTGAAGCTTTGCTTCCACAATAAATGCTTTTCTTTCCATCATTTTCCTTAGATCAAAGTTTATCCCATAGATATGACAAACA
>JBBYHK010005846.1:0-12073 GCA_038382065.1 Adansonia grandidieri | reverse complement strand
ATCGAGAAAGTTTAGGGACCCTTAGGGAAATTTGAAATTTTAGGACAAAAATGGTTATCTATAGCATGAAATCATCCGCTTAAATTATTTTAAATATTTTTAGCATCACACTGGTCCTCCAGTGAGGTGCTAAAAATATAAAAACCTTTCGTATTCTTTTGGTTCTCCGTTAGGGTACAAAATATAATTTTTAAAAATTTAGGGACTTAATGGTATTTTTGCATGTTAAGTTATTTTAAAATTTAAACTTCTCATTTATGGTGTTTTTGGGTCAGAAAAAAGATAAATATATCCTTTTTAGCATTTTAAATCAATTGCGGGCTAATATTCAATTTTGAGAAATTTAGGGACCCATTAGCAATTGTCATACTTTAGGTTATTTTTGTAATCTAAATTACCCATTTAAAGTAAGAATTAGCATTACTTATCCTTTCGAGTCCATTAGGGGTACCGGGATAGTCTCGTGTCAAAGGTATACCCTAGGGGCATTTTCATAATTTTCCTCCCTAGGATGTTTTTATGCCAAAGGTGAATGTTTGGGGTTCATTTAGCCGTTTTAGGTCATTTTTTAGTATATTAGGGGTACCGAGGTATTTTCATGTCAAAGGGATACTCAAGGGACATTTTTGTAATTTTTCTTATGAGTGCGTGTTGATGGTAAGCCTTAGGAATATTTTAATTTTCCTTAGAACCCAATCCTAAGTAGTTACTGGATGCCTTAGTGTCAATGGTAAGCCTTAGGAATATTTTAATTTTCCTTAGAATCCAATCCTAAATAGTTATCGGGTGCCTTAATGTCGATGGTAAACCTTAGAAATATTTTAATTTTCCTTAGAACCCAATCCTAAGAAGTTACCGGGTGCCTTAGTATTGATGGTAAGCCTTAGGAATATTTTAATTTTCCTTAGAACCAAATCCTAAGTAGTTACCATATGCCTTAGTGTCAATGGTAAGCCTTAGGGATATTTTAATTGTTCTTAAAACCTAGTCTTAAGTAACACCAGGTGTTTCTATGTCAATGGTATACTTTAAGGATAGGTTCTGGATAGGTTCATTTTTCTTTTATCTTTTTTGTCCTTAGATCTGAATTAGTACTTTAGTGTCTAGATCGAGTCATAGGTATTTATTTTTGTTTCAAATAAAATTCGTATGTCTTTGTAAACTAAAGGCAATGTCTCGGAGTTAGAGTGATGTGTGAAACTCCTCCCACCCATATGTCATAGGGGTTTTATGGATCATTCTAATGACGAGATACCCTTTTCAATGGAAATCTAGAATTTTATACAAATAAATACCTTTCACATTCTGCCAAGTACTCCAATAGGATGTGAAAGACATTTTGGTTTTTTAGAACCTTTTATGTCCCTTTGGTTTTTTGTTAGGGTATAAAAGGGAATAGCAAAAACTTTCGTGTCCCATTGGTTTTCCAGTGGGGGATGCGTAAGATGTTTTGATTTTCAAAATGCAAAACCTTGATTTTCAAAATGCAAAAATAAAATCTTATTTTAACAATATGAGAATTGTAATTAAATACAACATATTGAAGCCAGATAAAAATTAAAGTTTGAATTAACCATGATTAATAAGTTACCAATTTTGGGCATCATAAGAAGGTCGATCCTTACTTGTGGCTGTGATCGACTCTCGAACCTTTAAAAATGATCTCTGGTACTCCGTAGACCACAAAATTTATCTTTAGGGTTTCATGACCCTTAAAGCATTAATTCTGACAGGTGCCCAATCTCACCTAGCCAAGATAGATTGGTGGCGACTCCAAACAAATGATCATTTCATGATGACTATTTAGGGTTAAGATGGGTAACTGTCAAGTCCCCAGAAATAAAAGAATATTAATATCGACATGGGCAAAAAAAAAGAAGAATAAATAGTTTTGAAATAAAGATACATCACCACTTATATAGTCAAGGGCCATTTAAGTCGAGCTTGTTCAGGATTGCATCCAGGCCACATTATGATAGCTCGGCGACTCCACTGGGGATACAATTTTTTTTAGAGAGTTAAGCCTAAAATTGATGTGTTAATTAAATTTTAATTAATCTGGTTTTAATTGGTATTTGGTTTCAATTCCCATTTTGGAAAATTTTTGTTTATGACTTATTTTATTTTTAAGTCGATGTTTGTGTATTTTCTTTTTATTTAAAAAAAAAGGTATGCTTATCCCTTCGCACACACTGTGCACATCTGCAATAGTTTCCCTTTTGTCTAATGTGAGACGGACATAAGTACCTAATAATTTAGGAGAAGGTGAAGTAGCTTTGCCTTCTGCGGTGTTAGCCTCTGTTTGGTCAAGTGAAAAGCCTACAGAGGGTAAATTCCTATGCCTACCTGAGGTGTTAGCCTTGTTACTGGCATGGAAATATTCCCACTCGAATTGAACCTTTTCCAACATAAATTCATGATGGATAAGGAGAAGGTACCTTGTTAGTCTGTTCTAGACTAGGGGCAATTCAAGAACCGATTTAGAGGTCCGACCCAAACCTCATATAGTGAACCTTGGTAGCTCCCCAGTTAGTACCATACCTTTACTATAGGTGTCACTGAGGTTAGGGACATACAAAGGGATATGCGTACCTTTTTTCCTTCTTTACTCGCATGCTTTATTTCAATTACATCTTTGTTATATTATTTATTACTATGTTTTATTATCTAGAATATTTATTTTATGGATACTAGCTTGTTTACTTTTTTTCTTTTCTTGTCCTTCTTGTGCATCATTCATTTGCATCACGGGTGTTTGCTTTAGGCCTAATTCCAGCTAATTTCTATTCGATTTTATGTCAAACCAAGCAAAAGTAGTGGTTATTTCTAGAACTTTTGAAGAAGTCCGCACATAGTATGAATTAAATCAAAGAAAATAGGGGGGACTGCATACCTAGAGACTTTGTATCAAGACTGCCAAAGATCTCACACTTGGATCTCAAACAAAATAATATTTTTGAATTGGTACATGTACGAAAAGGATAGGATAAAGCTAAGGAAACCTAATTTATGGCAAAATATGGACATATGGCCATGTTGTTGAAGATCCCCATAGATGAATAGTTGGTCCGAGCTCTAATAGAATTCTGGGACCCCTATTACCGATGCTTTTCATTTAACCACCATGACATGACCCCTACCATAGATTCATCCCCATGACTTTCAATTTGGCTAGTGTGGATTTGGATTATCATGGGGAAGGATACATGAACATGCTTCTGACAACTACCGTACATTAAAAAGAAAGATACGAGTCCGGGCTGCTCTCTTACACAGATCAGACCACTCTTCGGTATGACATATGGAGATCAATTCGGGGTTATAATTTGATTATTCCGAGCACAAAAGGGGTCAATCTTCAAGCAACCATTCAACCAAAGCCTCCCATGCCTTCTGAAGTGGAGCTAATTAGAGAAAAGGTAGAAAGAGATTGAAAAAGAGTGGTTGCCGAGAATTAAGCCCTCCAAGAAGAGATCATGTATCTGAAGATGAAAATGAAAGCCAAAGAAAAGGATCTTCAGAAAATGGAGGAGTAGTACACTTTAATAAAGCATGATTAGGTAGAACAAAACAAGAAGATAAAAATCATTGGCCTATCCAGGAGCTCCAACAAATCTCCTAGTTAAGTTACTGAGGAAATGCATAAGCTTCGCAAAGAACTTGGAAAGTGGAAAGCTAAAACTATGGGAAGCAAAGTTAAGGCAGTTTTATTCGAACAAGAGTAAAGGGCACACACGTATACACAAAGACAATGGAGGAGGTCCATGGAAAAGAATGTGCAACTCAAAAATGCCCTTGACCAAGAACGAGAAAGCATGATAGAATTACTCCAAGAAAAATAAGCACTTATTTCAGATTTGGGGCAAGTAAGACAAGAGTTGTCCCAAAGAGAGCACGACATTGAGGCATAGGCCCAAGCATACGAGGAAATAGATGTTTGTTAGGATAACAAGTTTTCTTGAGTCTGAGACAAATGTGACAAGTGGACAGCCAATTTGCTAGGGCGATATTATTATATTGATCATCTGACGACACAAATTCACTCAACAGTCATCTAAGCGAGGGATATGGTAGAGAGGATCTAAGAACTTTGAAGATAGATCAACCCAGTTGGCAAATTCAGCCCGATGATACTTCAATTTTTAGAGCAAGCCAAAAAGCAATATGACCAAATTAAGGAGTTCTATGGACATAATTCTAATATGATAAATGATATGTAATTCCCTTTTAAAATCAATGAAAATTATGGATTTTGAAGTCTTATAGTAAAGCAAATGCCCCTGAATACATTCATTACTCATGTATACATACACATACACATATGATTATTGATATATTAATTATTCCCAAAAATTTTGGAATTCATACAAGGTTTAACCATTGCAAATCAAGACCAATCAACATCATCAATACCCACGCATAGTTACTACACCAGAGTAAGAGCTAGGAGAATGGCTGAAAACCATATCACAAGATTGGAACGACTCGAGGAAAGCCACAGGCAAGGTCAAGAGGCCATGTTGAAAAGGCAGGATAAACTTCAAGCTCAAATCACATAGATGATGGAACTACTAATACTTAGGGGGCCAACTCATCCTACGCAAGAAGCAAATACTGATGCTCACACTGGAGAATCTAAGGGGGCACCAGTTGAAGAACTAGGTACCAACCCACTAGTGGCCAATGCTTAGAATGTACAGCATGGGGCCCCAATAACTATTCCTCCACCAGTCATCATCATAAACCCTGAGGCCATACCTCAAGAAATAACTACGCGTGCTATTCTTATCCAAGAGGAATATATGGGACTATGCATCTATGAAGAAGAAAAGATTAAGCAAAAGAAAAAAAGTAGTTGAGGCTGAAAAAGAAAAAGAAAAGGCAAAACTACTGCTCCTCGAAAAAAGGTTAAAGGCTATAAAGGGGGTCGAATTATATAGTAGTGTGGATGTTGAAAACCTCAGCTTAGCCCCAGATCTTGTTCTCCCCTCAACATTTAAGATGCTAGAGTTTGAGAAGTATAAAGGCACTACATCCTCACAAGCACACATGAAAATGTTTGTCAAAAAAATAGTGGGCTACTCATAAGATGATAAACTCCTGATCCACTATTTTTAGGAAAGCCTACCAGGATCGGCATTAAGATGGTACAATGAGTTGAATCATACCCAATTAAAAGTTGGGCTGACTTGGTAAGTGCTTTTCTCTCAGAATACAAGCATATGGCTGAGTGGGCTTTAGATCATTTAACTTTTCAAAATTTAGAGAAGAAGTCAACCGAACCTTCAAAGAATATGCCCAACGATAGAGGGACTTAGCCTTTCAAGTCCAACCGCCCTTGACGAAAAAGGAAACAACAATATTATTTATCGATACTTTGCATCCACCCTATTATGATATGCTAGTAGGGAATGAGATAAAGAATCTCTGTGATCTTGTAATCTCTGGAGAAATGATCGAATTAGCCATTAAAGACAGAAAGCTTACATCAAGAAAGGCCTCTAGTGCAAAAAATCCAGGACCAGCAAATAAAAAGGATGAAACACCATTAGTCGGTTATGTGAGCTAGCCATACCAACTAGGACCTCGCCCCTATTATCAAAATCTAAGACAAATGCCCAAAACACTTATCTATACAACACACCTTGAGCACCTGTTTCAACAACCATCCAAGCTACCATTCCAAACCCGCTTCCCCAAAACCAGCTAAGACCCAACACCAATACATAACCCCAAGGGACCAGTCAAAGCAGACCCCATTTTGACCCTTTTCCTTGTTCATATAAGGAAATGTTTGACAAACTTTCAGAAGCAAGGCTAGTAGCGCCAATTTTTGCCAAATCGTATAAAGGTAATTATTTTACCTGGTACGACCTAAACCTACACTGTGAATACCATACACTACTGGGTCACTCGATTGAAAATTGCAAACCCTTTAAGCATAAAGTTTAAAGCCATCTTAATAGAGGTGCTTTCAAATTTGATAACACGTCGGCTCCCAATGTGGCAGCAAACCCTTTGCTAGATCATCCTGAGCCTAGAGTCAACATCATCAACGTTAAAAATGGGCAATGAAGGAAGTTGAGCGTGAAAGAGGTCAAAACAACCTTGGAGAAAGTACGGATGGTTCTGACCAAAGTCAAAATCCTTAGCTAGAATTAAGAAAGCATTAAAGGACAATTTAACGATGGTGTCAAATTTTATAAGTATCACCTGACTTTAGGGCATACCTTGCAAAATTGCCAAAATTTTGAGCGTTGATTCCAGGGATGATGAATAATAGTGAGATTGAGTTTTTAGAACAAACTGAAGTGGAAGCAAAAAATCAGTCAATATGGTGGGGGAAAGATCATCACAACCCCTACACGGTATTAACTGCCCTCTCATCATTCATTGCAACCAAACCACATCTCCAAAGGTGGATATTGCCCTTAGACTGATTATTGGGGCACCAGCACCGTTCCCTTATCAAGATAGTAAACATGTGCCATGGAAGTATGATGGTAGGGTCACCACTCCAGAAGCTATTAATGCCCAATTGGCATCTGTCGATATCATAAAAGTTAGCCGTGTTACAAGAAGTGAGCATGTATACGGTGAGGAAACCAGTGAAGTCAGTACGAAAGCAAAATCAAAAGTACAAACATTTAGGAAGGTAGTGGTTATCGAAGATGTCCTAGAGGAAAATCAAGAACCAGTAAAGGAAAAATAGGCAGCCAAATTCCTAACGTATATCAAGCACAACGAATACAGTGTCATAGAGCAATTAAAGCAATAACCAGTGAAGATTTCCTTGCTAACTTTGTTGCTCAATTTTGAACTTCATCAAAATGCTTTGTTGAAAGTACTAAATCTAGCCTATGTCCCTCAAGACATTTTTGTTAACAAAGTTGACCGCCTAGTAAATAATGTTGTCGCTAACAACTTCATCTCATTTAGTGAGGATGAAATTTCATTAGGAGGTAATACTTCAGCAAAAGCCCTCCACATCATGACTCAGTGCAAAGGGACTATAGTACCTAAGGTCCTTATCAATAATGGCTCTACTCTAAATGTCATACCATGGAGTGTACTATCCCATTTGCCTATAGATGTTAGCCAAATTAAACAAAGCCATGCGATTTTCAGGGCTTTTGATGGAACAAGGAGGGACATCAAAGGAACTATTTTAGTTACTCTAGAAATTGGTCTTTGTCCATTTGAAATCGAGTTCCATATTATGGATATCGCTCCAGCATATAATTATTTGTTAAGGCAACCATGGATTCACTTCGCTGGGGCTGTTCTATCGTCCTTGCATCAAAATGTTAAGTTAATAATGGATGAAAGATTGGTAAGTTTGTCTGAGGAAAAAGACATAGTCACTGTGATATCTACATAGGCTCCTTATATTGACATAAATGCTAAAACTGATGAATGCTCCTTTAAAGTTTTTGAGATTGTTAATGTGACCTTTATATTAGAAGGGTTAGTCATCCTTAAACCGAGGCTATCGAAAAGCATGCATATGGGCCTCAAGTTGATAGTAAGGAAAAGAGCTTTAGTTTAAAAAAAAAAACTTAAGAGATGTTTGTAAGGAATTATCTAGGCCATTAATGTTAATGATAAGAAAGACAAATATGGATTAGGCCCCAAGCCAAAAATAGTTTAGAAAAAGAGTTTAGAAAAAAAATGAGAGAAAAGCAGCCATCCTTGGGTGTTGGCCAATAGTCAGGCAAAAAATCAACTCTCTACCCCTCATTGGAGGAAATTTTCTACTATGGAGGAGTTAATCCGAGAAATAGAGATAAAAAAGCCAAGAACATTGTTCTAATTATCAATGAAGCCTTCGAAGAGCATCATGTGGCTGCCATTGGAAGAGATGATGAAGAGTTCACTGAGGATTATGGGATTCACCCATCCCCCTTAGATGTTTTCTTGTTATTATGGTGAAATCACATGTTTATATACTTATTTTTGTAATTTTATCATATAGTGGTGCTAATTTGTGTTAAATAAAATGTGAATATGTGATTATTGAGTTTTAAAAAGTTGATTGGTAGATTGTTTAGGTGTTGGCCGAAATTCTTGCTTGTATATGTGTTTTTTAGGTCATTTTGTAAATATAAAAAGTTTAGAAGCTAATCTGAAAAAAATAGAGAAAGAATAAAAAAATTAAAAGATCTTTGTTTAGACCTATATGCTTGGCCGAATTACACTTGCACTCTTAGGAATCTATTTTATGCATTTATGAAGTTAAAATAAATTTTGTTTAGTTTTGGGGTCGTTTGTAATTTTAAAAAGTTTAGGGACTTTTGTGTAAATATTGAAAAATTTATTCTAGGGGCAGAAAAAAGTGACTAAATTTTGCTTGCGATCTTTTATGTGACTTTTGTGATTATTTTGATTCATTTGAAGCTTAATTTTACATTTTAATCATGTAAGGGTCAATTTGTAATTTTAGAAAAGTTTAAGGACTAGTTTACAAATAATAAAAATTTTTCTTGATGGTCAAAGGATTTGACCGAAAGCTTCATGGATAACTTGGAAACTGATTTTGGGTATTTCATATCATGCTCTAGGTATTTTTTAGACTTTATGGGTATTTTGTAATTTTTCAAAGTTTAGGGGTTAGTTTGCAAATAATGGAATTTTTGTCTGGTCAAGGTGTTTGACTGAACCTTCTTATGGATGTTCTTCATGATTTGCATGCTGATTTTTACTTGATTAATTATATTTTGTGATGATTTAGGTTTTTTTTTTTTACTTAGGTACCTTAGTATAAAATCGAGAAAGTTTAGGGACCCTTAAGGAAATTTGGCATTTTTAGGACAAAAATGGTTATGTTTAGCATGAAATCATCCACTTAGATTATTTTAAATATTTTTAGCATCTCATTGGTCCTCCGATGAGGTGCTAAAAATATAAAAAACCTTTCGTATTCTTTCTGTTCTTCATTAGGGTACAAAATGCAATTTTTGAAAATTTAAGGACTTAATGGTATTTTTGCATGTTAGGTTATTTTAAAATTTAAACTTCTAATTTATCGTGTTTTTGGGTCAGAAAAAAAAGCTTAATATTCAATTTTGAGAAATTTAGGGACCTCTTAGCAATTTTCATACTTTAGGTCATTTTTGTAATCTAAATGACCCATTTAAAGTGAGAATCATCATTACTTGTCCTTTCGAGTCCATTATGGGTACCAAGATACTCTTATGTCGAAGGTATAACCCAAGGGCATTTACATAATTTTTCCTCACTAGGATGCTTTCATGCCAAAGGAGAATGGTTAGGGTTAGGTCATTTTTTAGTCTATTAGGGGTATTAAGGTATTTTTATGTCGAAGGTATACTCAAGTGACATTTTCATAATTGTCCTTATCGGGTGCCATAGTGTCAATGGTAAGCCTTAGAAATATTTTAATTTTTCTTAGAACCCAATCCTAAGTAGTTATCGGGTGCCTTAGTGTCGATGGTAAGCCTTAGAATATTTTAATTTTCCTTAAAACCCAATCCTAAGTAGTTACCGAGTGCCTGAGTATCAATGGTAAACCTTAGAAATATTTTAATTTTCATTAGAACCCAATCCTAAGTAGTTACCAAGTGCCTTAGTATCGATGGTAAGCCTTAGAAATATTTTAGAACCATATCCTAAGTAGTTACTAGGTGCCATAATGTCGATGGTAAGCCTTAGGGATATTTTAATTATTCTTAAAACCTAGTCTTAAGTAACCACCGATGTTTCTATGCTGAAAGTATACTTTAAGGATAGGTTCATTTTCCTTTTATCTTTTTAGTCCTTAGATTTGAATTAGTACTTTAGTGTCTAGACTGAGTCATAGGTTTTTTATTTTTGTTTCAAATAAAATTTGTATGTCTTTGTAAAATAAAGGCAATGTCCTAGAGTTAGAGTAATGCGTGAAACTCCTCCTCCCCATATGTGATAGGGTTTTACATATCATTCTAATGATGAGATACCCTTTTCAAAATGGAAATAGAGAATTTTATACAAATAAAAACCTTTCACATTCTACCAGGTACTCTAGTAGGATATTAAAGACATATTGGTTTTTTACAACCTTTTATGTCCCTTTGGTTTTCCATTAAGGTATAAAAGGGAATAATAAAAACTTTCATGTCCTATTGGTTTTTCGGTGGAGGTGCGTAAGACGTTTTGATTTTCAAAATGCAAAACCTCGATTTTTTCTCATGGAATAATAAAGTCTTATTTTAACAGTACAAGAATTGTAATTAAATACCACATATTGAAGCTAGATAAAAATTAACGTTTGAATTAACCATGATCAATAAAGTACCAATTTTGGGCACCATAAGAGGGTTGATCCTTACTTGTGGCTGTAACCGATTCCCAAACCTTTAAAACGATCTTTGGTACTCTGTAGACCATGCAATTTATCTTTAAGGGTTTCATGACCCTTAAAGCATTAATTCTGAAAGGTGACCAATCTCACCTGGCCAAAATAGATTGGTGGCAAGTTCAAACAAGTAGTCATTTTAAGATGACTATTTAAGGTTAAGATGGGTGAACAATTCATCTTAACTGTTGAGTCTTCAGAAGTAAAAGAATATTAATATCAATATGGCCCTAGAAAAAAAAAGAATAAATAGTTTTGAAATAATGATACATCATCACTTATATAGTCAAGGGTCGTTTAAGTCAAGCTTGGTCAGGATTCACATCCAGGCCATGTTATAACAATAGGGTAAAGGATTCATGAGTGCACGATTGTCAACACTAACAACATTAGCTTTCTTTTCTTTCTTCTTACCCAAGGTTTGTTTCTTACTTCTTGAAAATTTACCACTTGACATCTTGCCACTCTTAATGGCACTCTCAATCATCTTTCTAGATAGCACCATATCTGTAAAATTTCTAGTTGCATTACTAACCAACATATCATAAAATGAAGCTTTAGAGTGCTAATGGAAGTAATTGTCGTTTCTTTCTTTGTTAAAGGAGGAATTACTTGTGCAGCCTTTTTTTTCCACCTTTGGGCGTATTGTCTAAAGCTCTTATTAGAATTTTTCTCCATGTTTGAAAATGACATTTGATTGGGTGCCTAATTCATAACATGCTTATGTTGTTTGAAGAAAGCTTGCGCCAAATCCAACCAACTCTAGATCTTAACTTTATCTAACCCTACATGCCATTGAGTAGTAACACTAGGAATAAATTCGCTTCTTTTCATTATTCTTGTACCCTACCATCTTATAGTAATACATTCTAATGTGAGTAGATGGGGATATAGTACCATTATACTTCTCTAACTCAAGTGTCTTAAATTTTAGAGGAATGAACAATCCAAACACCAAGCCCAATTCCATAGCATCTACTATTCCAAACTTATCTACTCCTTATATGGCCCTCAATCTTTTTTTTATAACTTATAACTACATCTGCTCCTTTTCAACAAGCTTAGACGCTTTTCTCATAAGCTTATCCAACTTGGTAGACTTATCAAGATCATGGACTAGTGGATATGTCAGAGTAAACCCCAGATTCAACACCTTATCAATAATTACCCTTGGCACTTGAACTTCAATATGCTTTTGCACCATACAAGCAATTCCTCCTACAGACATGGCTTGAGATACTTAAACTAAAGGCACCACATTTTCTAACCTTAAAGCATTCATAATGTCAATAACTTTCCTTTTTAGATCAACTTCTTCAACTTGAGAACTTGAGTCTCCTATTTGCTCTTTCCTTTTGGTAGTTATTGTCATTAACCTCATGATCTTAGCTAACTATAACCTTAATTCTTCCTATCCATTCATTATCCGTCCCTAAACTTTCTCTACCTCTTTATCCTAGCTGTAGGATAATTTTCCATATTTTTTATATGAGATCGAGTATTGTATCTTTGCTGAATGGATACCTTCACACATTTTCTTGTATTTGTAATTTTTTCCTTAAACAATGACACCAGATTTAGAATCCCATATTGTGATCATGATGCATGCCATGACATGAATACAAATATATACATGCAAAAGAAAAAAAGAATGAGTTAGTATGAATGCAATATGAATATTATGCAAACATGTCAAAGGCATTGGCTAAGGCAATAGCT
>JBBYHK010005835.1:0-12077 GCA_038382065.1 Adansonia grandidieri | reverse complement strand
GCATTTGTAGATATCTCTTCTATCGATCCACTTTTCATGGCCTTATTGATTATTCCACACAATATGACTACCTTCGACAAGTTACTTATAAAGCTTTTTTCTAACTTTTCATAATAACGGGCTTGCAATATGCTGATGAATTTGACAGTAATCTCTTTCTTTGTCAATAAAGGATGAATCTGGGCAACTTCTTCCATCCAGCTCATAAGTATACCGCCTGAAGCTTTCATCAGCTCTCTTTTCCATGCTCATGAGAAAAAGATAATTCGAGATCTCTTGCTAGTAATTCTCTCCTTATTTACAACATTAATAGATAGGCCAATGTCCTCATCCTACTCCTCATAAAACTCAATCTCGAATTGGTCCATCATCCCTTGGACCATTTCTAAGAATGATAGGCAATGTTGCAAATTATGTCCTTGACCATAGTGGTAGTAAGATGACCCAACAATTTCTTTACTCTAATCTTTAGCGTCTGAGATTATTTTGGCCCTTACAAAGCTTGCCAGACCTTGCTCATCGGTGTTTTGACTTCTCTAATGCTTTTTTTGATCTAATAACCTTTTCCGTTAATTATTACATTTACTCTCGATTCGGCATGGTTAGGGAGTGGATTGGCTTCAACATTTGGTTCAAGCCCTTGTTTAACCTTGGTTATAGCTTTTCGAAGTAAACTTGTACCTTTTTCTTAAATGTGGTGTAATTCTTAGTAGAATGACCTTGTACTCCAACATGGTACTCACAATAGGTGTTCTCATTGTACCATCTAAGAGACATTAGTGATCTTGGGTTTATGAATACTAGGGCCACTAGTTGACCCACCAATAGACGAGAATAGATGTCTTTATAAAAGTATGCGAGTGACTCAAAAAGCTCCCTATCTCAAAGAGCTCTTGCATTGTTCATGTTGCGAGATTATGTTCTTTGGGCTGTGTTTTGAATAGGATTTGGTTTAAAGCTTATTATTAAAGTGAACCGGTTGCATAAACTGGTTGTTGTGTTGGTGGGTAAGGGTAAAAACCCAAATTCAACATGTTTAGGAGGTAACAGCCTAAGCTAGACTTGGATTTCGATTAAACCTGGCATGACTTTCACTAATGGCATTCACTTCTTTCTCCTCACTTTTACTTGTTGACTTTTTAACCGACTCCGATGAGTCTCCAATGGATATCTTGGCACTTTTGATAGCATTATCAATCATTTCACCCTATATAACCATATTGTTGAAATTTTTCATGGTGTTTCCTACCAGCTTTTCATAATAGGAAGCTCCTGAGGTGCCAACAAACATAACCGTCAATTTTTTTAGTCAAAGGAGAATGAAATTGAGCTACTTTCTCTTTCCATATCTGAGCATACTACCTAAAACTTTCAAAGGTTTTCTTTTCCATTTTCATAAGAGAGAGACAATTTAGAGCCCAATCGGATACATGCTTGTATTAGTTAAGGAAAACATGAGCTAGACCACTTATATATGAATTCACACGGGATCAAGCCCTAAAACATGAGCTAGACCACTTATTTATCAATTCACACGGGATCAAGCCCTATGTACCATCGGATAGCTACCCTAGTTAAATTGTCTTGAAAGTAATATATCAACAGTTTCTTGTTCTCTTTATACCCAGCCATTATAACAATACATACGGAGATGGGTAGTAAGGTCGATAGTCTTATTGTATTTTTTAAAATCATGCATTTTGAACTAAAATGGGATAACAAGACTAGAAACTAGCCCCAATGATTTTGCATTTACGATCTCAAATTTGTCACTTTTGTTAACAACTCGAAGGCTTCTCTTCAGTTACTATTGCTTGTTTTAAGTCTTCATAATTTTTTGAAGACCTTTTTACTTTTTTTTGTTCCACTTGCTCATCGAGATCCGGGACTATAGGCTTCGCTGGTGAAGAGCTCGCTCTTTGAAATCCTTAAACCAGATAAGATGCTATTGCAAGGTTAATGTAAATGAATAGTTGAGTTGATGGAATATTTCCCATCGGAGGATGTTTCCATGCAATGGCCCTTCTTCAACATTAGTGGCTTCAATACCACCATTTAAGTTGCTTTTAGGATTGGTTGATTCTTTTCTTGCACTGATTGCACTTGTTTGCCCTTTTTCCTTCAAAGCCTCAGACAATAGCTTATTTAATTCGATAATCTGAGCTTGGAGTTCTTCATTCTGATGAGTGATTACTCTTAAGACTCCTTATTCATGAGTTCAAGTCTCTCAATGCAAGCTTAGTGATCATTTTCCATTAACTTTTTGATGATTACAAGTGTTATACCGATAACAAACTATAGGTTCCATGTTTTAAAACACCTTTACTTTAAATTGTTATCAGATTAGACTTTTATGTTATAAAGATGTTTGATGCAATGAAAGTGAGCATGCGATCATGAAGATAAATGACTATTAACATGAATCAATAAAATAACAAAAGAATTGGGTTAGTCATGTAAATGTAAAAAAGGCAATTGGATAAAGGGGTAGCTCCACCAATAGCATCTTTCATTAAAGCAGCAAGATATCCTGATTACACATGATTACATTTGGAAATGCTTGACACTATTACATTGCTTGATCACATGTTCCAAGAAATAAATTATTCTTGTTTATGGTTCTAATGGGTAGAATACTGCGTGCCAAGGATCATGCCACATCTATCATGTGTTTAGCTTCCAACTTGGTTGCCTGAGTCTACTCGATGAGATGGTGGTACTGATTTCAATGTTTTTGACGTGCTTGATCAATCGTCTATAGCAACTTTTGCTCTTAATGCTTCAAGGTTCTTGCTAGCTTATTGATTAGTCTTGGTGAGCTTGTAGAGAATGCTTCAAATCTTGGATTTTGAGTGTCAGTCATATTCTCCACATGGTTTGCCCTTAAATCCTGGACTCAAGCTTTTAGTCATCCATTCTTCCTTTGATAGGTTAACAAGAAGGCATGAGTTCTAACAAACTTTTCCCTATTGGCCTTAACCTCTTTTTTACATTAGTGCAGCTCTTTCTTAAGGGTATTAATTTCTGCTTCCCACTTAATTGATGACTTTTCAAGGCATCAAGGCTTACTGGCTTTACTGAGTGTCACATAATATTTCCTTAAACTTTTAAGATCTCCCTTAAAATGGTTCTACTCTTTAATAATCCTATTCACTACACCATCTCAAAGCTAGAGGTCCATTTCTAATTGACTCTTCTCTTCCTTTAAGTGAGTGATTTCCTTGGCAAGTATTGCCTTTTCTTATTTGAACTTTCACTTAAGTAATTCATTCTCAAAGGGAAATTCATTAACTATAGCTTTTGATGTTCGAAAATAGACAAAGTAAGGAGTCATTGATGCAATGGGTCCTCCACTCATCATATCTTGGGGTTGTATTACTTTCTCTCCAATACATCTCCATACAACAAGTTGTTTCCATGCATGAAAGGCTAGCTGAACTTTTTATTTTTAATCAAGTTCACCATAGTCAAAATCCCATAACTCCACAAAAAGGATGAATTGTCGACACTAAAATTATTAGAGGACTAGAATGGGTGCATAGCTAGTGCTTTTTTGATATCCTATAAGTGACAAAAAACTATAATCTCTACACTATTATATGATTGTTTATGGTTAGAGCCAAAAGACTTTCTAGTCACCTTTTCTCCACTGAGTTTTGGTGTTTCTGGACCTATTGCTGTTCAAACTTGTCCTAAGGCCATTCCTTATCGAGGACTTTGGAGATAGAGCTAAAGTTAGATTAGCAATTGTGTGACCTCTTCTTTTCTTTGGGACACAAGTGACTGACAAGCTACATGTAAAAAAGTGGTGCACACCTGATGAAGTGAACTGTAATGATTTTCTTGCAAAAACTAAGAGTTAGGATGGTTTCAACAATGATAGCCAATGCGGGATTAATGTTACAACATAATCGAGAGAAACGATTTGCTACTATAGATTCAGAATAGCTTAATGTGTTAGGAAATATGACTAGACCATATATTGCTAGAGCATAGACATCTTGAATCTTTTGATGGTCAATAGTATTCACCATTGCATCCTTCAAGCTAACATATGAGATGCATTCACTGTTCCTTTACATCTTGATGTGACTCTTAATCCAAGTTTTCAGTGCAACAAGAATCTAGGCTAATCTTCTCTTGAAGGTTAGGGGTTGTAAAGCCTTGTCATATATTTTATCAGTCTTGGCTATCTTAATATTAAGTAATACAGTGTATTCATCCACTGTGGGAACTAAATCTTCATAATTAAATGTGAAACATCGATATGCTAGGTTTCAAAATTGAGATGCTGCTTGCAATAGGCTGTATCTCTTAGTGAATAATTTCCTTCCAGTATTGTCTTAATTGATCCATATATGCTTTAAATCTTGGCAACTATTCTGATAGTACCCTATCTTGATCCTTTCATGTATTGTTGAAACATATTCGGGTTTTAGGACATCCCTATCTTTATGCTGCTGGCACTTTGACCGTGCTCGAACTTTTTTAAAAGACTTCAAGACTGAGTAGACTGTTGCTCCATGACAGACATCCCTTAATAAACACTAAACCATTGGCCAGTTGTTTAATGATGATGATGATTATGACAAAATGATGCATGCATGAAAAAAAAGCAAAAAAGGGAAATAAGTTAGTAACCATACCAAATAATAAGCATAAAGATAAAGGAATGAAAGAATATAAATAAAAGTTCACCACAAATTTTGCCCCGAGAATAAGTGGTATGATGCCTAGGGGCAAACATGATCATCGTGAATGTTGAGCATTAAATGGATAGAATAATGATGTGTCTGAATTAAAAATTGCCTTTTAACAAGGTAATATCATATCTCATGAGGACTAAGACTGACTATTTAAGTGGTGACATTCGTTCATCACCATCTATGGTAAGTATATGTTAAGCCATCATTCGAACAATATGATAGCTTATTTTGGTGAGATATAACTATTTTAAAAAGGCATTACAGGTAATGGCATTCATTTGTCATCGTTTACTTATTAAAGAGAATTTACCATCAAATGTACTAGCATATTCTAAAGAAATGATCATCAAAATAAAAATGACAAATGTAGGTGACAAGGTTCAACTATCATCGCCCATCATAACCATGGTACATAAGAGTAAAGGTAAAAAGTGTATCCCTGAGTGATCTTATTCTCTGGGTTATTCTAGCAGTAGTTTGGTATGTTTTGACATGGTTTCGCTCATAAGGTTCACTATATGCATTTAAGTTGATGCCTAATTTAGTAACTAAATCGCTCCTTCATTCGATAAAGATAGCCAAGGCACCTTAAACTTAAGCCTATCGCAACTTTGCAGAATGGGTTTGATCCAGTGAATGTATTTTCCTATGCAATTGCGAAGGGGTACTCACAAGAGACATAAAGTGATTTACACACCAAAAAGTCTTACCATGCCTATACAGAGGATTACTCACCAAGACGGATGGCTCACTTCCTCCTAACTATTAGGATACTAAACTTACCATGATGTTTGGTGGGAATCTAGTGCAAATGCAAGTGCACAGTGTGTGTCAAGGAAATAATCAAACCTTTTATTTTACTCCCATATTACAATACTTATTCAAATTTATATTTATTTAGGAACAAAATAGTCCCTGACAATCATAGGGAAAAAACTATAAAAAATAAAACGTGAGTAGGATAAAGTTGAAAAAAGATTATAACCAAATAATGAGGGAATTCAAAAAAGCCAAAAATCAAGCAAGATATAGCTAGTTGTCAGCTTAACTCTCTAATCTAGTCCCTAATGGAGTCGCCAAGTTCCTACCTTTAAAACTTCGGACGATCGAAGGGCTTAGAGTGCATGACATAAAAATGTATTAAAGTGGTGGTGGTCAAGCCTTTGACTTATCCCATGATCGGGATTTGAATCAGGTATAGTAATATAAAGGGGAAAGAGATCATCGAGTGAATCGCATATCCAACTAGTCTCGGATGGACAACATGAAGTAGCCATAAACTTAGAGTTGCCATCAATCATTTCGACCTAGGTAGGATTAGATGCCTATTGAAAATAATATTCTGAGTTATAAACTAGAAACATCAATTTCAGAGTCTACAAAGTCCAATGATCCATCGATTGGGTTCAAAAGTCAGTTACGCGTGGGGAAGGATTAATATTCTTATGATGCCTGAAATTATTACCTGCTAACTATGTCTCGCTTCACTCTCAGCTTAGTTAGTTCCATTTGGTCATTATTTGAATATAATCCCCTTTTTATGCATAAACTTTTGGTGGAAAATGTAAATTCAGGTTTTTAAAGAAGATTAACATCACCTATGCACCATGGATGTATGAGGAGTATAGGGAATTTTATGAAGATAATTTTTAGATTAAAATTTAAAAGTTTGGATATTTCATTTTAGGCACTGGAAAGATACTGACACAGAACATTGCCTTGTAAATTTTTTTTTGAGAATGAATTTTGAATATGAATGCATGATAATCATTTCAAAAAGGAAACATGGTAGTAAGATGAAAAAGAATATAATAATATCATAACCAAATAATCATAAATAAAATAGTGTAAAAAGATGGGACGATCGGGATGTATTTCATAATTATCTTCAATTATTGAGGAATAACTGGGATGACAATTTAGAGATGGGTTTGGATTCGATGGTAATTTAGGGGATAAAAATTTTTAATTAAAATAATTCAGGGTATCCAGAAGAGAAAAAGTTTTCATATTTTTGAGGTCAAAGCAGAGTTGGAGTATACCCTCCGAGAGGTGGGGTCAAAGTATCCCCAAAGGTAAAATTATGAAAATAATTAAGACTGAAGAAAGAATTGAATTTTTAATAAAAAGCGAGGTTAGAGTATCCTCTCGAAGTGGTAGGGTTAGAGTATCCCTAAAGATGAAAATTTTTTATGATTAAAGAAAACAATTAGGAATCTCGAATAAATCTAAAAGAAAAATTCAAGTTTTTTAGTAAAAAATGGGGTTAGAGTATTTCCTCAGAGTAGTAGGGTTTGAGTATCCCTCAAGATAAAATTTTTTGATGTTTTAAAAAATAAGGTTTTTCTAAAAAAAGGATTTTGAAAATAAGAAAACCAATGATTTGTAAAAATATATTTTTTCCTTAATCCTTGCTCTAAGCCTAAAGGTTTTGTATGGTAGGAATCAGATGTACTTTGAGACGTTCAAATGTCTCTACAAGAAAATTTCAAAATTTGGGCTAAAAATAAGGGATATCATCGCGTTGTCTCTTTTCTTGAATTTATTTTGAGTGCATCTGAAGGTTTCAAGGAGTAAATGAGGCACCGTTGGAAAGGTAACTCGATGAGGACAATTACAAAAATGTTTTAGAAATACTTGAGAATCAACTTCTAGGCAGAATTAATTTTTGGAATTAGGCCTGTTTTGACACTAGCAGCATGTATAAGGGAAAGGACATGATAGATGTCAAAAAATCATTTCATACTTATCTGGAATCATTAAATTGTAAACAATACCTTTTCAGAGAAGGAACTTCATAAACATTTTAGAAAAAATATTTAAACATTTTATAGAAATCATTTGACAAAATGGCCCCAAACAGAATATAGCACGCTGGTCCTAGAGGTGATCCAGACAACAAAGGCTTAAAAAATCATAACTCCCTTATCCGGAATGATTCGAGGGTGAGCAAGACAGCATTGGAAAGGTATTTCGATGCCCTTTAAGAGAAAAATATCAAAAAATTCTAAACAAGTCATTTATGGTTCAAAAATAATTTTTCAAATTCAGATAATAGTGTTACTAAAATAAAAATAGGGGAGTTATTTAGTATTTTCTACTTTTTCAAGGATAAACTTAAGTCTAAGACATCCAAACATCCTTCATAGAAAGGGATAAGTAACACGGGCATCATGAATCTATTCCACAATCTAAAGTAGTTTGGGATGATGAAATAATGCATTGACCATGCCACTAATGATGGTATTGGACTCAAGATCAAGACTGGGTATATCTATCAACTAAAAGGGTCATTTTTATTTACAAAAAAAAAAAAACATCTTTGAACTTGTTTTACAATGAATCCAAGTCTAAAGTATTTAGTTTACCCCTAAGGTTGGAAGACTAATTTTATGAAAATTTTAGATCCACGTTATTCCATCTACTGGAGGTAGCATGAACTTAACTTGAGGATTTTTTTAAATCAGATTTTCAGCAAGCAGTGTCTTGACAAACAAGTCATGAATGAAACATAACATGAACAACAGTGAACATGAACTGAAGGAAGAAAAAGTGATATTTTGACATTGGAAGAGGTGACAAAATGTAGGATTATGACAAAAAGATGCATGAAGATGCTTAAAATGAACATGTTTGAACAAAGCTTGCTGGAATCTTTAAGAAAAGTCATTTTCAATTCATGAAACCTATGAAAATGTAAGAAAATGCATGAACATACATAAGACATGTTTAGGTGAACATTTAAATATGAGATGAATATGTGAATATGAAAGGAACATGCAAGAAATACAAGAATAGATGTTGCTACGATGATAAAAATGAAGCATAGCATGTTTGCATATCCAAACAACATCAAGGTATCAAGAAGGTCATCAAGATCCTAAGACTACCACAACCAAGGCAACAATCATGCATGAGGGTCATAGGGTGGTCATGGAAGCATGAAAGGCTTATTAAAATAATATAGATGATAAAAATAGAAAATACATAAACTTTCCTCTCTAATTGAAACAGTGACTTTAAACTCGGTTCTTTCCCTTTCATTACTATTATTTAGCAAAAAAAGGATGAAAGGAAGAAGCTTCCTAGTAATGTTGTTGATAGTGAAGTGTTTTAAAGATGAAAAAGTTTGAGATTTTAGAGGTTTTCTAGTTGTGGTTTAGGGAACTACAAGAATAAAGTATGAAGGTCAATAGAACAATGTTTTCGGGAATGTTTTAGGGCTAAAGTTTACTAAAAATTGTTTTGAAGGTAGCTAGAAGAGAGAGTTCCCTTTCTGAGCCAGCTTTGTCTCATTTAAATTCAATGCTTAGCTAATGCTTTTAGGAGACAAAGCAATGGCATCTTTGATCTTTCATGCATGTACTTGGGGATAATTCTAGGTACTATGCTTAGCTAGTCTCGTTTTCATTGGTTCTGCCATTCAAAGTGGTGGTGCAGAAAAGCTGAAACAGCTTGCAACTAGAGAAAAGTCAAGCATGCCCTTTTACAAACCATTTATTTCATGAGAATGCCACCTATCTGTGGCTATTTGGGCTTTTAAAATTTGTTTAAATCCAATCATGAGCTAATAATTGAAGCTTGGTATGAATCATGATGATTTTTGGTGCAAAAATCATGTTTGAATATGATCTTTGAAAACTGAAAAGTGGCTCAAACTGGGCAAAAATGCCTTAGTGTATCGATACAAACAATTTTGTATCGATACACAGGGCAACTTTTACCCTTGAGTATCAATACAATGAGGTATGTATCAATATTAAGAGCAAAAAATTGTTTCTAGTCTTGAAACTTAGAGGCCTGTATTGATACCCTATGGATTTGTATCAATACTCATGCTTGTGTATCGATACATTTTGCCAAAAATTGCAACTTTAGCTACTGCCATGGTTTGTATCAATAGAAACACATTAGGTATTGATAACACCTTAGGTATCGATACCAGACCCTCTTGTATCGATACTACATGTGAAAATTCAAATTTTTAGCGATGTAAAAGCCCCGTATCGATATTTATGTGCCAATATAACTTGCAAGTACGTTAGGCTCTTTGGATACCTTACCTTGGTCACAAATAGTGGGAAATTGACTTGTTTACTCATCTGAATGACTCTGTGACACACCAAATAATGACCTTGGATGCCTTATTTTTGCATTTTTCTTTAATATGACCTATAGGCATTTCTGACCTTTGCCCAAAAATTTTTTTGCTAGGCACCATGTCTCCTAATAGTGCCTGGTGACACGATATTTGATAGTCATACCTAGTTTATTTTATTATTTTTTGATTCTATCATATTTTAATTAAGTCTTGGGATGCCAAAAGTTGACCCAGACAAAATGATTTGTCTACATCTACCTTTCATAGGATCGAATAAAGAGGATAGCTTACTCCACTAGTTTTTAACCAAGTGATGCTAACAAACTTAAATCCTACTTCACCTTTCTTTCACAGGATAGAATAAAGAGGATATTTGAATTCAAAATATCATGAAAGTCAATGTTGGCGAGGTCTCATCAATTGCACCTCATTGTTGCAAATTTTTCTTCTTCTTGATGGCTTATTATTGACGGTTAAAGGGTGATATCATGTTTGCCCCTTGAAATTCTTCTTCTAATTTTGAGTTCAGGAATTTAGGAATTATTCATTTTTTTCTTAAAAGGTCACTAAATATCAAATTAGTGTTTATAAATTCAAGGATACAACTTTATGTAGTTGAATAAGGGTTGGCATTTTGTTGCTCAAGGCATATTTAGATATTCCCATTAAAATCATGAGAAGTATCACATTTCATATAAATTCTAGGATTTATGGAATGAGATCACATTATCATTCTAACTTGTGAAAAAATTTACTGGATCCAAAACTATGAAAATTTTAGAATAATTTCAAACATAAATTTTCCAATATCAAGGAAAATGGACATGTCATCTTTATCTTTTAATGTTAAGGGTTCTTGTGATTGATGATCACCATTCAAGACATCTTTGAATGAAATGAGACAATGAATTTAATGGCACAAATGGGGTGGCGCTACTCAAATTTGTTTAAAGAAATTGATATAACAAGGTTGAGGTTCATCAATACTAAGTTTAGGTCAATATTCCTTTTGTGGGAATTCCATGAAAGGCAAACAATCATGTTGCAACATCCTCTTAATCTTTCAATACAATAGTTTGACAAGTGTTAAACTAATGATAGCAAACATCAAGTCTCAAGGCGTTAATTTGGAAAGCCTTTGGAATGGATCAATTCATAAGGTTATAAATAAAAGTTTCAAAAGGTTATATTGTTTTAAGATTATTTTTAAATTAACATGGAAGAGTTTTTTCTGTTGATGGCTACCTTTGTAGGTTTAATAGCAATTCTAAAGCCATTAAATTTGTTCTAGATTGACCTTTTTAGGTTTTCACTTTAGAACTTTATCTTTTTAATTGACTGTCTCATCATATTCTTAAGGAATAAAAAATCATCCAAAAAGATGAATTTGAAAGGAGCTTTCTAGGAACATCTTGACAACTCAAATAGCTATGTTTAATCAAATAGACTTCATAGGTACGTAGCTTAAGCCATGGTTCAGGGTTTAGAAAGAAATGATAAATAGGCCCAAATCAAGTGTTTTAAGGCAATGGAATCAAGGATCACTTTTCTTCAGTAGTAATTCAATCTAGCATGTCTTTTAGGACAAACATACATCGTTATCTTTTTACATTGTTTTGCTTTTTCATTTTTCATTTTTTCTTTATTTTCTTCTTCATCTAACTTTCTTCATTCTTCACTTTTAAAGGAACTTGAGATTCAAACTTTCCTTATCCTTCAGTTGGAATATTTGAACTTTCTTTATTTTTCATTTTGGATATTTCAGCTTGAAATTTGAACATTCTTTTGTCTTTTACTTTGAATATTTGAGCTTGAAATTCAAACTTTCTTTGGTTTTCAAATTTTGCCTTATGGCATTTGACCTGTTCTTCTTGTAACCTTAGAACGAAATTTACTCTTTTTAATCTTGAAGCTTTACTTCACTTGCCCCCAGTGTGATGGTGATCCTTGATTAGGGTTTAAAGAAAGAATAAGTTATCAGGCTTAAAAGGGACCACAAAAGGAATAATTTTTTATATTTGCAAAAGGATAGAGTAAGATGGCCATTTGTCATTTTAAACAAAGCCATTTGAACTGGCAAACATTTCACTAGGAAAAAGGTTCGTTTACTTTTTGAAATCATTTTAAGTACCTCAATGCACATAATTTTTAAAGGCTTAAGATGCCCCTCAACATTATCAACTTCATAACCTTCGATGAATCTTGGTTTTGGTTGGGCCTTTAGGAATTAAATCAAATTGGCATGGGAAATCTTAAATCCCACATATTAT
>JBBYHK010005826.1:0-12080 GCA_038382065.1 Adansonia grandidieri | reverse complement strand
CCTTTGATGCCACATCTTTGCATTTACCTTTGATATGATCCATAGGCCTTCTTGACCTCCTCAAAATACTTTTTCATCCGGTGACAAGGATCATCGCCCCCTCTCACATCCGTGCCCCATATTGCTAAAAATTAGCCCAGACAAAATAAGGTGTCTACAGTGTCAACGATATATTAGATCTAAATGTATCGATACTGCTAAAGGATTTTGGTTAATCGATGGCATTTTGCTCTAAATATCTCATTGATATTTTTAACGAATTTTTCTAGTAATTTGGCTCCAAAAATCATTTAATATAAGGTCAAGCCTTAAGAATTTAATTTTAAATGAAATTGGATCCATTTGCTAATTAATTTATTTATTTGGGTAATTTTTAATTTAATTGCATTTGGATCAATTTGTCACTTAAATTCCAAAAGTCTTACTTAGAAAAAGATGTTAGGTTTTAGTGGTAATTTCATGTGATAATTGAGTTGAGGCTAGGGCATTTGTAGCCACCAAAATGACATTTTTGAAATTACATTAAACTTATTAAGGGTTAGCCATTAGGGATACGATGACCAAAAGAGCTTGACCAATCAAAATTTGTAAGCACATAGTGGTATTATCATTGAACTTGGTGACTCACCAAAATGAGGGTAAAATACGCCTGATTTGGCCATAAACTTGGCTGGCCAACCCCCTATATTTAAGCCAAAAATTTTATTTGGGTTGGTACCTATGCAAAACCACAAAAAAGAAAAGAAAAGTTGCAACTCATAAAAGCAAGGGGAATCTATGACATTGAAAAAAGAGGGAGAGATGGTATTGGCAATTAAGAAAGGTAAGGTTCAACACACATAAAAAAAGAAAAAAGTACTGTTTCTTGGTTTGGCTATTCCTCTAGTATTGAATTCAGTGGCCTGACAGTTGTTTCTTGCATATAATGATGATCGCTGCTTTTAGGTCTATGCATTTCTTCTATCAGGCATTGAGTATATGAATTTAAAATCTTAATAACATGTTTCATGCCATATGTGTGTTTTCGTTTGATATACTATAACTTGTTCTAAATGATCTGTGCATCTAGTATGTTTAGTTTATGATATATTTGATGAAATGTCTCTTTGTGCTTGATATACCATGCTTTGACATTTTCATACCATGACCCATACTACCATGTTCATATTGCATATCATAATATTATTTATGTCATTTAATGATGAGATATTTCGATAAAATGCCATTTAATGTTTGGTTTGCCATGCCTTGATACTTGACACCATGTCTAGACATTTTAGTTTATGAGATGCTTGACGAATTATGTGCTTTGTATGTGCCAAATTGATTTTATTAAATATGCCCCAAGATGGGCTATGATTAATCCAAAACAATAGACAATCATGGCCTATGTTTTCCACCATTTGATGCCATCAAACTTGAGGTAAATCAAGCTTCAAATGCTTGGATTCATGGCTAAATAAGGCGAAGTATATTATGTTTTTATGAGCCCTCGAAATGATTTTTAAACCATTTGATCTAATAACTAGATATGGAGTCTTGTGTTGTTATTGTTAGAAGGCATGGCTAACGGGCCATTTCTAAGCCCCATTAATTTTGGCGGCCTAGAATGAATATGTGAACCCATTGCCATAGACCTTTAGAATCAGACATTCATATGTCTGAAGCCTAATAGAGTCTAGGAAACCTATAAATCGAAATTGATAAAGTCCTCTGTTTTGGCTATTAGCAATAGCATAGTTGAATTAAAAAATTGTTTCTGAGTTACAAATGATTTTTTTAACATTCTAAGATTTTAATCTTAAAGAGCATCAAATTATCTTTCCAATAAGCATTCTTTTGACTTGTTTTGAGTCCAGATGAGGGAGTTACGATTTTTCGATCATGCACTACTCGAAAACCTATACCCAGCTATCAATACCTAATACAAACCATTTTTGGCCCCCTGAAATGATTTTTCATTATTTTTTTAAATATTTTCCCTTAAATTATATTGAATTACCTTTTTGGTGATATATCATTTGTGACTTTTAGATTTCGAATGAATACGAAATGATTTTTCAAAGTTTGCTGCACTTATTTCTTTTACTTTTGCTATTAGTGCTGAACCGGGTCTAATTTCAAAAAATATTTTCTCCTAGAAAGTGAATTTCTGGAAATTTTGACCATTTTTTGATGAAACCTCATTAATTTACCCTCCCAATAGTATCTCATTTACCTTGTTTAGGTTTAAATGAGTTCGAATAAATTTGGGAAGCCCAACAGCGCGATGCTGTCCTTGCTTTAAGCTTTTAGAAAAATTCAGAGTCACTTCATGTCCACTCTTTTAGGGCATTTAGAGGCCTCAGAATGAGTTCGATTAGGACCCAGTAGAGTAATGAGTTGTGCATTAGTCTTATTAGGCCCGTATCAAGGCTTAATCATTTTCAGAAAATGAATTTAAACTTTTTTCTATAAAGTCCTTAATTTTAAACTAAAATCCACTCCTTTTTTTTTTTATCAAGAATACCTCACTTTTCAAGAATTTCTAAATATTTCATCAATCATGGTATTTCATCTCATTTTTCAAAATTTTCCCAAAAATAAATACTCTCTCTCTCTCTCTTTTTCTTTCTCTCTCTATCTTTTTTATTCTCTCTTTCTCTCTTTCGGGCTTTTCCAAATTTTCAACCTACCTTTAGTTTTGTGCCTTAATGTCTCTTTGAGTCTAAGCTCATATGTAAATTGTTAATCAGTTATTTCTAGATATATAACAAAGAGACACATTTTTTACCAACCCTTTTTCTTTATTTGTTTTTATTTATTTTATGTAATATTTATTGCGATTAACATATGTTACTAATCATTGTCCTTTGCTTGATGATGATGCATTTAGAATTTTTAATTAAATTTTTTTCAAAGAATCAAGGCAACGTTTTGCATTAGGGCTTTTAGATGCCTACTACGAAACACATTTTCAAAGTCAAATCTAGAAATTATTTTAACAAAAACTTTATATTTTGCCCCATTCTTGGGGAATAGTGAAATTCAAATTTATACAAAAAACTGAGTTTATTATTTTAAAATTTTCATCTCAACATTAAGAGAGGATTATACAAAAATAATGACTTTTAAAACTAAGAAAATGGAAATGAGATAATCTATGGCTGGATGATACCGATTCAGGGTGCCTTAGGATGTAATCCTTCCCGATGCATGACTGAAGAATATAATTTTAACATGAGCAAACAGAAATGATTTTGATATATGAAAATATGTCCCCTTTAATTATTTTAAGGAAATGATGTTGACATTATTGGTGCCCTAACTTTTGGCTTAAGCATTTTAATTTACTCAATGACCCATAATTTGCCTGTTCTTATTCACTTTCAGCCTTTTTTTCCTTTAATTATGACAAATTAATTTATTCCATTAAGAGTAAGGAAAAATATTAGTAAAATAAATGACTCATGCAATTATTTTTGAAAGGTGACATTTAGCAGATTTAGAGTTTCGAATTTCATTCCATATCACAAAACTTTTCTTAGGTTATTGCCTCTTTTATATGAAAAAAATATTAGTAAAATTTTACATTAAATGAGGAATCAAAATTTTATAAACATATTAAATTATGCAAAATGATGTGGCAATGCATCACTTTCAAATTAAATAATGTAGTTTTAATGCAATAAAGTCCCCAACCTAATAAAGTGAAAAAAAAAAAAAAAAAACACTTTCATCATGATTTTAGCAACTTTATTGGTAGTTGTGAGTATAATATTTGTTATTGTTTTTTTAATTAATTAATGTCATACATATGGTGCAATAAGCAGTGCCAATTTGTTTGGTTCTGGCCAATTTATGAAGCTTCTTCATTTCTTTAATGGCTAGATCTTTAAGCAAAAGCACATTTTCTTTGTCTCTAACTCTAAACATGTGTAAATATTCATCATCTTCCCTTTTTTTTCCCTTTGAGCAATACCCTTTGCTCTCTTGGCTCCAACCTTGTTATTAATAACAAAATCATCTTTAATTCCCCTATAGAATTTGCCAAAATAATTTCAATCAATAACTCAATACTACAAAGGGCTAAACTAATTGAATAGTTTAGAATCAAATTCAAAAGAAAATATAGTTTTCCTATTATATTATCTTAATGAACTGGTATTCGCTATTGGTTAACATTTTCCTTAATTGAAAATAATCAGATTTATTATATGCTTAAATGTGCATTGTTTAAGTCAATATGTTGAAGATTATGTTGACATTAAGAAACAATTAAGACTCTGACAGTGATCATCCTATCTCCAACACTTGAACTATCAATATCTTTGTTTTGAACAAGCATCCCACTAGGCCTAAGTTCCCATTTGATTTCACTAATCATATTATTGTTCCCATGTCCCTCTTCACCACTTTTTACATTGTTGCTATCATTGCCACCATTTCCACCACCATTACTACCAAACTTAAAGCCACATCTCTTTTAACATTGTTGAAAATATTTTGATTTTCAAGAAATATAAAAATTTGATTTATTTAAAATGAAAAATAATATTAACTATAAATAATTTCAAAAATGTAGAATTATAATTAAATATAGAAAAAAATTAAAATCAATCATAATTGAGACTTTAGTTAACTCATAATTGAGAAGTACTAATTTTTGGATATCATAAGAGGGATCGATCCTTACTTGTGATTATAACCAACTCCCGAACATGTGAACTTTGGTATAAACATAGACCTTGAACTTGTTTCATAACCTATAAAATATGAGCCCTAGTAAGTGACCAATCTCACCTAGTTAGAACTACATTGGTGGTGACTCTGAATTATTTGGTCATTTCATGATGACCATTTAGCGTTAAGTTGGATGTGTGATTCGTTCCATAATTAAGTCCTAACATAATATGAGAAAATAAAATTTATTTGTTTAAGTCAAGTGTGTCAGGTTCACATTCAGCATGTGACAACACTATTAGAAATAGTTAAGTGCAAATATCCATATTCCAAGTAAAGTTCGACCTCATGCAAAGATAACATCTAAAAAATTTATAAAAAAAAAAAACATAATATGTAGGTAGAGAAAACAATAAATACAGAAAAGTTAGACTTTCCTATGGATCTATTAGGTAAATTTTTATAAGTGGTAAACATAATTGAATTAAATCTAAATTCACTCAACATATGATCAGAGATTACCAAACTTGAAGATCATAATCTTGAGTTTTATAGATCCAAAAGATTCCCAAATCTAAATCAGTAGGCTTCTTACAAGGTAATCCAAAATCACGAGTAGTTAAATTGCCCTACCTCCAATGGTGATCCATACATAATTGAAACCTTCTTCGGCCTGGTGGTTCTCTAGTGCTAGCTAGATGGATTTTAAAGCCACAATCAAAAGATAATTTGAGAATAGGTTCAGATTCAAGAAGATTCAAGAGCAATTCCCTACCTTTGGTGTATAGAAAAGAAAGAAAACAACTCCTCGAGAATATGGTTATTATGCGTAAATACAAGAAAAGGAATCCAAAATTCATAATTTTTTATTTTGATCAATTCCACTAAGATAGAAGACTGATGTGCTGCCTACATGTCAATCAAAAACAATTCTTGACTACTTCGAATATGAATTGGCATAATGGAGGCTTTAGAAAAATGAGGGGTTGAGGCGATTAGCTTAAAGAAAATTTGAGGATTCTTTCGTAGGGTTTTTGATAGCCAACTTATCCTTAAAAAGACTTATTGTTATATTTATAAGCCTGTTGGACTAGGTTTAGATTTTTAGTGAATGAATCAGACCCATTAGAAATAAACCTATAGGTAGGGCCACTTTTAATGTAACTTGTAGCCTAATTAAAACTATTTTTAACTAGCTTGTCCAAGATTAGACCTTACTAGTAACATGCCGCCAAATAGCAAACCAAAGATGGCTACCACACATGCCTAACCCATTAGTAAGCCCAACTTCGAGTAGTTCACAACTAAACTCCCTTATTTTGTTAACTTAGGGCTTTTAGCCCAAACCCTAATTCACACATTAGATATTTAATCCATAATTTAAATTTTTAACTCAAGTAAAACAATTTTTACTTTATATTAATAACATTAAATAATTAATTAAATAATTATCAAATAATATATTTGAATCCAAATCAAATATTTGTCTTATTTAATATTTTCTCTTAAAGCCATGTCTACACTGACATTTTCTCGATGGGACTTTCTTATTAAATTTATGTGTTAAGACATTTCTAATTAGATTTCACAAATCTAAATTATGTCTTAAACCATTTTTAATTAAACTTATTCAATTAAGTCCTCCTCAATTTATCTTTTATTAAATTAAATCCAACTTAATTGAACTCTAAATTTAATTCAACAATTATGTCTTATTGTGTCTGACCCATTGGGGTCCCAACGTATTGGCAATGAACATATAATTTTATTAATAATATTTATAGATCAAGAGTGGGATCTAACAACTCATTATGACTACCTAAATGTTGATAGAATGAAGTTGACTTCTTCAAAACCTTTAAGTAACTAGCCTATTGGCGCACTACTATCTTTTCACCAGATATCCCATATTAAGTATGAGCATGGTGCAATGTGTACTCAAACCTCTATCCATGTTAGTTCTTGCAACTCATGGTTGACGATAATGAATCTATAAGGAATTATCCATCATAATAGGATTATTCCTCATAATCCAGTTAACTATAGTCAAAATCGTTCGAGATATGTCTCTAATGTCACTCGGAGTGGTGAATCCTCTCTGGATCACTCATTCATCTTTAGTATGTTTCATATCATACCCAAAACCACCCTTATTTTGGTATCCATCCATAGTGGACCTATTCGTGATGATCTCTAAGTATAAAACTCCACATACAAGATGACTTGGTATCATAAGTCTAAGGACTAATATATAAGACTAACACATGAGAACATCTTCCATAGACACTTGAGTGACTTATAATAAATGGAGCTCTTATTTGAACCATGTTCAGTTAACTTGTTTTCACAAAACAAGCACCTATATGCTATCCCTAAGTATTTCACATACTTTAACTTCTATGAGATCAAAGAGTTGCATGCATCCAATGCATAAATGCTTAGCATATACTAGTTTTTTTGCACTGTCCATGCCTTATCTTGATAATATGATGACTAGAGACATTTTTTTAAAAACACAACTTTGATGCTAAGGATCTCATCTTTGCAAGGCCTTTATGTTTCAAAGGCTTCATCTAATTAGTTTTTGCATGAGTGTCAATCATGCCATTAACATAAAGGAAAAACTATGTTACTTTAACTTAGTAACGTGTATTTTGCTATCTAACCAAGTATCTTATATCCCAATTCGATTGGTTTAAGGGCATAGACCAATATCTCTCACCTGTACTTGAAGCAATCACATTGCTTATATGGAGTACATATCTAATTCATTAGTGATAATCTCTATTATCAAGTCATCAAACTATTTAGACCTCAATGTGACTGTGATTCTAATCTTATGGCTTAATTATCATGAATAACTATTGGAATCATTTTATTAGCTTAATGGCTAAAGATCCAAAACAAATCTTTTTAGAAGCTTTCGATAAAATGATTTGTTTGATGGCTTTAGGATATAAATTTGTAATCTCTCAAGTTGAAACTATTTCCAATATTTCATTTAAGTTTGTATAATTTTTATTTGTCATCTATTCATGAATATTAATCTTTAACAACTCATTAATACTCCCATTAAATCTCATAAGTGTAAGACTTCTTGTAAGAAATTCAATCTTTAACTAGATTCAAATATAAGTTAATTGGGCTTATTCAATTAGCATAATTGATTTGATAGACCAAGGTGTAGAACAATTTTACTAAGATTTATTATTAAAGAAAATCATAAAAGCATGGCATCCAAATTCCAACAATAAGAGTTATATGTTTAAAACATTTATCCTAAAAGGCTTCCTAAAATCAGTCCATAAAGCCAAAAAATAAATAAATAAATAAATAAAACATCCAATGTTTTAATAATAAATCATAAAAATGAAAGTTCTCAATAACCTTCATTAGAGGTGCAAGCCTGATCCATATCAACCGAGTTACCCTTCTTTTTAGCAGTTTATCTTCATTTATCCTTCTCTTTGTCTTTATTATTCGTCTCTACAATATGTCAAACATGCTTAGGACCAATAATCAAGTATTATATACCAAATGAAAGTAAATGGACTTTTCAAATTTATGCTCAAGGTAGAAACTCCTTTTTGCTTCTTATCCTTAATTGATTCAAGGTATTTTTTGCAGTTTCTCCTCCAATAACCAAGTTTTCTGCAATCGTGACAAGTTCCCTTATTAGTTCCATCTTTGGCCTTCACTCCACCAGTTGGCTTCAAATTCTTTGAGCCAGAAGATTTATCCTTTTCTGTTTTCTTCTTTTTTTTTTTTGGTTTTTTAGAAGTAAAAGTAACCAAGTAGACAACCTTCTTATTTGTAAGAGAATTTTTTGTCATAGTTAACATGTTTAGCAATCCTAGAAAGGATGTCTCTAGGTGATTCATGTTGAAGTTTAACACAAACTGTGAAAAACTCAAAGGCAAAGAGGAAAGAACTATATCAATGACTAACTCATTATCCATCAACCAAGCCAACTGTTCTAAATGAGTGATTCAGCCAATCATCTTAAGCACATGAGTCTTAACAAGATTTCCCTCTGACATCTTTGTTTGGAATAATTCCTTTAAGATGTCTAATCGCTCCGTGTGCCTTTATTTATCGAACAATTCTCTAAGGTTCATGATGATGTCCAGAGCTTCCATGCCCTTATGTCGCTTTAGCAGATCAGGTGCTATGCTAACTATCATGCATCCAATGCTATCCCTAATGGAGTTCTCATTCAGGCTGTGTTTAGTGAACTTCTTTCCACAAAATAAGAACCATATGCTATCCCTAAGTATTTCACATACTTCAACTTTTATGAGATCAAAGAGTTGCAAGCATCTAATGCATGGAGGCTTAGCATGTACTAGTCTTTATGCATTATCAATGCCCTGTCTTGACAATATGATGACTAAGAACTTTTTTAGAACTAGCTTTGATGCATAAGGATCTCATCATCGTAACTCATTACTATCTTTGCAAGGCCTTTGTGTTTTAAGGGCCTCATCCAATTAGTCTTTGCTCAATCACACCACTAACATGAAGGAAAACCTATGTTACTTTAACTTAGTAACGTGTATGTTGTTATTTGACCATGTATCCCATGTCCCAATCTGATTAGTTCAAGGGCATACACCAACATTAAAAGAAATGAAATTTAAAAATTTAAACTTAATTCTCAAACCATAAGATCACGTTGATCAAGTTATGTAACATAAGAAACACAATAAGAATTTTACCACAAATCTTTGCAATAAAACTAATCTTTTAAGAACATTAAACTAAGCTGTAGCAAACCACTAGCTATCCAAGTGTCCAAGCTTTAATGGTAATCAATACAAACAATGACTGAAAGAGTCTTCTTGAAAGATTGGATGCAAGTTGGTCAAATATTATGTTAATAATATATTATGCTGCCTCTTTTGATTTCATAGATAAGGATGACCAACCTTGCTTATATATTGGCTATTGATGACTTATTTTAAATAGGACTTGGGCTTCAAATATTTTCTTGGTTTTTAATTAATTTGATTCAATCCATGAAGTTACAAACTTATTTGAATTAAGTCCAACTTAATTTAATCTTAATTTAAATCTTTCTTAAGCCACATTCTACTTGTGTGATCCATTAGATTTTTCAACATGTTGGTAACAAGTATAAATATGGCAATACTTAATAAATTCAGATTAGATGAATCAAAACATTTGAGTTAATCGTTAATTTTCTAATTAATCATTTTTTATTTGTAGATTATGGTTGTCATCTAGCAATGCATCATGACCCCAATTGTCACGAAAGCTTAATGAGGTTTGACCAACTTATTATGGTTCCTTCGTATAATGTTATCCTTTTATCACTTAATATCTCAATTTAACCTTGTGTAAATCAATTTATACTTAATAAATTTAATTTATTAAGTCTCGGGATAGATAATTTACTCTTTGAATAAAATTTAAAATTACTCCAAACTTCATTCCATTATGGCTAAAAGTTTCATGAGTTAATCCTTATCAAGACAAGTTAAGATATTCTTTCGATCACTCAAGGTGATTAATCCTATCTTGATTATTTAAGTTCCTCATATGCCACATTTTACACTCAAAGGAACTTGTCTTGAGCATCCATGATTAGGGCCATAAGTAAGGTAAAATCAAAACATAACAATTCTCATATAAAATTAGTAATCTCAAGTCAGAGATCACTTATACAAACATCACATGAGCATGTTGACATAGACAATGAGTGAAACACCATATGGCAGTCTCATATCTGGTAATGTTGTGACAAGCACCCACATGTTAGCTCAAGTTTATCTAAACTTCAACTTATGAGATCTGTTATTTGTTTTATAAGTAAGAGCTTGAAACATGTGCCGATCTTAAATTCTCAATGGCTTTACCAATGTCATATCTTGACTAAGCAATGATTAAGAATAATTTAGAAATAATGTTTTAATGCAATGATAATCTCATAATTACTGTAATTCCCTCATAAAACATATTTATCTTACGGACTTTGTGAGATAAATCAGTAAATATCAAATATTTGTTGACACAAAACGCCAAGGTTAACAATAATGCTTAGTACGACAAGCAATTCATAGCCAATTCAATCGATCTTAGAGCATACACCAAACGTTATAACGTATGCTTTTAGTTTTTTCTCTTATTCTGGATTCGAATGTTGATTATTTATCTCATCATGATCCAGGCATGATGACTATAGAGCTATAAAATTGCAACTATCATAGATATGTGCATATGATAAAACCAAATTCCTCGACAAGCGATCGACATAACAACTGGAAACATTCCAACAAGCACTCTTCTCAGCTGGAGGAGTACTAAGTTTCCAATTATTGTCTTAAACACTTTTTCCTTTTCTCCTCACTTTTGAAAGCTTTCCACGATATTTGTGAATGCTTATTACAAATGCCACTATGAATGATAGTCACAAACGGTACGTTGTCTAAAGCCAGTGGAGAGGATGATTCACAGAGAAATGATGCTTGGACTATGGAGATATATATTCCAAGGAGCTAGGGAACACTTGCTAGTGGTAAGTATACTATGTTTTCCACTATCTCAGCGATTGGTACAGGGGGGCTCGAAGCGTGTTCTTAGTTTGTCTCGTCACAGCTTTAATTTTTCTGCTTTTAAATTAGGCATTTCGTACGGGTAAAGTAAAGATTATCCGACCAGACTAAAGACGCAATATTTGAAAAGGACTTCCTTACCCAAATCCTTCTATTTAAGGATATTTATTTTTCTCTCAGTTGATTTCCCAATTTTATTTCATAAATGAAGACATGTATGTTGCTTGGAATCAAGGCGAAGGTCAATTATGGATATATATCTAATATTATATATTTTCTTAAAAGTTTTTTTTTCATACATATATATATATATATAGAAAATCGTACTTCACACTTATGTCAAAACATATGTTATATAAATGTTAAACGTGGTACTTTAAAGAAAATGAGTAGCTCGGGTAAGATGGGATGAAACAATTGGCCCGGTAAGCGTCCAAGGTCTCGCACTATATGTCCTGCTGTTTAGGGGAAGGCGGTTTCATTCAGTTTCCTATTGCCATTCCTTTACTTGCTTTAAGAGACTAAAATTGATATATATATATATATATATATACATACATGTACAAGCATAAAGAGAGAGATGATTTTCTTATCTGGTTCCCAATATAAATTGATATTTCAGGTAGTGAAAACCTCATCAATCCTAAAATTTTTTATTAATATCTGTAGTCATGTCAGCAAACATTAAGTATAGCAGACAAACATGTCAGAAAAATGATTTTATTATTAAACAAATCCAATCCATCCTAACAACAATCTCTAATTAGAGCATTGCTTGCTTCAAGAACCAATCTTAAGACATTGTAACATGCCCACACTTTAACTTCAAGCTAATAATAATAA
>JBBYHK010005795.1:0-12082 GCA_038382065.1 Adansonia grandidieri | reverse complement strand
ACATATTATCATACAAACATCAAGAAAAGAACAACATAAACACCTATACAACAAAATCAAGATCACAACAACAACAACAACAAAAATATATTAAAAAAAAATCAAGGCACAACTAATAAAAGAAGAATAACAACAAATATATAGAAAATAGATCATTGTCAACATGTTTAGCCTTTCAACATGGATGTAATCCATGAGCTTTAACATGTTTTTAACTCACAAAAATGAAGAAAAATGATTGAAATAAGCAAAAATTACAAGACCTCTACATGAAGCTACCTTGAAAGGCTTGAAAGCCTAAAAATTCATGAGAAATTTTAAGAAAAATGGCTAGATTTGGCCATGGAAATCCTTAGCAATTTGTCAGGACTTATTCCGTGATTTTTCCAGGTGGGAGGGATGACAAGAATTTTTTTTTTTCCATTTTGCTGTTGGCTTTTTTCATCTTTTCTTTCTTTCTTTTTTGATTTATTTTTTATTTTATTTTTACTCTATTCATTAATTTGCATCAAAAGTTGAAATGCATTAATTTGATTCGCAATTAGTGGTCATTCACAAATATATTGTCATGATTGCATTGATAACATCACTAATTGGTAACTAAAAACCAACTAAGTTGGTTAATGAGATGTTGGATATCAACTAGACTAGTTTCCATGAAAAATAACCAATAATTAAAATAAAATTAAAATACTGACAATAAAATATAAATAAAAAATTAATAATCATAAACAAAATTTGGAAATGAAATAATGAAAAGAAATTGATTGAAACTTCAAAACTCGTAAAATTATATGAAAAAAATCCTTTTGGATAAAAATTAATATATATATATATATATTCAAAACTCATCCAATTACTTGAATTTTCAAAAGCTGAATTAATATGAATTAAATAATAATATTTGAAAAATTTTAAAAGTTATAAAATCAAAAAAAATCTCACGAGAAAAATTTATGGAGTCAAAAACCCGTATTTCTAAAACAACAAAATTATGAAAGAAAATGAAAATAAAATAAAATGAAATGTGCTTATCAAAATTGATTTAACAGGAATTAAATAATAATATTTGAAAAATTTTAAAAATTAAAAACTTAAAAAGTCCCCTTGAAAAAAAATTGAGTAGAAAACTCCGTATATTAGAAACATGAGAAATTCTAAAAAAGTGCAAGACTTATAAAATAAAATAATTTTTTTTAAAACTGACTTAATATGAATTTAATGAAGACATTTCAAGAATTTTAAAAATTGTAAACTTGGAAAAACCCCCCAAAATATTTTACGGAATAGAAAACTCTGTATATTGAAAACAAAAAAATTTTGAAAGAAGATACAAAACTTATAAAAATAAGTTCTGTAAAACTAGTTTAATATGAATTAAACAATAATATTTTAAGAATTTTAAAAATATAAACTTAAAAAAATCTTCCTGAAAAAATTCATAGAGTAGAAAACTCTATATTTCTGAAATAGGAAAATTTCTAAAATTTATAACAAATAAACCAATTTATTTTAAACTGATTTAATGGTAGTTGAATGTGAATATTTAAAGAATTTTAAAATTCAAAACTAGAGAAAGTTACACCAAAAATTTTACAGGTGACAAAAAGTTCGTATTCTAGAATCAAGAAAATTTCCAAAAAATACATTAAAATTATATAAAATAAATTAAATAAAACATATTATTCAAAATATTAATTTATAAAATGGTAAAGATGAAAATTCAAAATTTGAAAACAAAAATATTACAATAGAGGAATTGTAGGTAAAAATTGGTACAAAAACCAGAGCTACAAGCAAAACCAGAGTATTAGATATTAAGTATAGGCTTCCTATTTCCATAGGAGAACGATGCGTCTGATATAGGACATTCTCACCTGAAGATGATGATGATGTCAGATGTATGTTTGATGTTCATCAGCAATTTCCTAATGTACATGTTGCTTGTGCATTCACCGCACGAAAAATGGAATGTATGCATCTCAGGCCTCCATCATTCAATCAAAGCATTTATTAGTCTTGCCTTATATTGACATCAGTTAACTAAGACTACATGGTAAATCTGGCTTTTCTTAAATAGTCTTAAATTAATGGATTCATTGGTTCAAAAGATACTTTCCGTGATCATTTTTTCAAGCGAGTATCCTATTTAAAAAGTCATTAATTCATTACTTGTAAAATTTATAATTCATATTGTTTTAAATATATCATTAACAAAATTTTAGTACCTCAGATAATACCCTTGATGATATATGATACTCTTGTAATCTCAATAACGATGATGAAGATGATGCCATTGAATTAATCAAAATTTTTTATATAATAAAAATTTTCATTTAAATTCATTACCTAACCTTAAAACAAAAATTAAACTAAATTTCTACAAAAAAGAATTCTCCTACCTTTGAAATATTTAAACGCTTCAAAGTTAAATTCAACTTCTTCCTTACAATCTTCAAGTGAACAAAAAATTAACTTGATTACAACCAAAATCGCTTCAACCATTACTAAAAATTTATATTTAATAATAAAAATTGACAACACCCTAATATTTCAATAAAAAATACTAATACAATCAAACTAAATTGTATGATTTTAAGATAAATTATCTTAAAAATCAAACATGCAAATTAAAATAAATGTTACATATAATTAACTATAGTCAAGATGAATGAACTTTTACAAATGAAAATAAAGCATACTTTCAAAAGAATTTATATAATTATATCAAAAATTACTTTTACGATAAAATTATATCATACCTGTGAAAAACCTTTAACTCAATTACTTAACTTTCAATAACACCTTAACTTAATTCTATTCTCTTCGTAAAACTATTTTCTTCATTTTATAAAATAGAATTGAGGGAGGGAACTCCTTTTATAGAGAGCTCTCTCCATCAAATGCTGTATCAAATGCTTCATCTAATGCTATTTTTTACTCGTGACCTTAGAAGGATATGACAGAGGGTCATATCTCTCTGCAAAGGCTATAAAAGCCTCAATTATAAGGTATAATTTAAGAAAAAAAACAAAAAAAAGTAAAATGTTGGAAATCGCCTGATGAAATGGCAATTTCCAAACATAGCTAGGAAATTACCTAATCACATGGTGATTTCCTAGCTACATATTGGGAAATTGCCATTGATTAGGTGATTTCCTAGCTATGTTTGGAAATTACAATTTGATCAGGCGATTTCCTAACTATATACATCCAATTTTGCAACGATTTTGCAATTGCATTGAGAAATCAACATTTTATCCGTCAATTTCTCATAAATTAGTTGAGAAATCAATATTTGATTAAACGAGTTGAGATTGTAATTGAGAAATCGCCCAATCAAATGGTGATTTCATACCTACATGTTGGGAAATCGCCATTTGATTGGGCGATTTCCCAACTAAATTTCACAATTTATGATTTTCTGTTGAGAAATCGGTATTTGAAATGCAAAAATAAAGTTTATTCTAAGTGCAAATTATATTAGATTAATATAAGATTTATTCTTTTTAATGTTATATAGAAATTAAAAGTACAAAAATAAAGAAATCTACTATAAGTTTTAACTTGTTTTTATTAATCAATAATAAAGAAATAAAGAAATGGCCAATGGTAGGGCCATGACCCTTAAATTTTTTCTATTTTATAATTTTGTTAATTATAAGGTCACGGATGCTACTTGACCCTTAAATTTTTTTGGGAAAATTCTAATGAGGTCATGGAGTTTTAATTTTAATAAAAAGGATAATGAAAAATAATAATTACATTTAAGGAAATGAATTATATTTAAAGAAACCGTAATTACTCAAATACTCTTAATTCATAGTCATTATTTAATTAATATATGTATATTTTATAATATTAATCTTTTTCACTTTCTATTAATAATTTCTCCAAAATCAGGTTCTAAATTAAATTACATATATTAAAATTTTTCAATGCATTAAAAAGAAAATTGTCCGTAAATAATTTTTTAACCTATTTGATAATTTATGTTAAAGGTTATTGAGAAAAAAAGGTAGAAGGAGATAAATAATTGAAGAGTTACTTATCACGTAATACATAATATCTTAAATTATTTTTAATTTTAAAAAAAAATATATTTAGACTAAAATATTTTTATGACAAAGTATGATATACTTAAATGAATTTTTTAAATTTTATGTAACAAGATTAAAACCGTAAAATAAATCATTTTGAGATTACTATTATTAAACGATGCAATTATATTCAATATTTACTTTTGAGTAAATACAAAACAAATTTTATAATATAAATTCAATTGTTAAAATTTTTAATTTATCAAATAACATTTTAATTTTTTCTTCATTAAATTTTGACATATGTCAAAAAAATTGCCACGTATGGTGAACATTCTTTCCTTGAAATCTTATAAATACATTTTGGGTGGCACTTGTAGACTTTTCAAGCAACTGGTATATATTAAAACTATCCCATATAAGGAGATGGTGATAGCTTTTTATATTAAAAATATAATTAGTCTATATTTTTATATTTTTTATTTTTGAGGAAGATGTAACTTGATATCTTCAATTTTTTATTAAAAATATTATTAGTTTAATATATATTAAAATATTTAAATAAATAATTACTATTTAGTATGTTTAACATTTTGCTAGTTTTTAGAACTATGGTTATACTTGACATTAATATAGTTTAGGTAATATTTAACATTAAATATAAAAACAAGCTTATTAAAAATAAGAGAAATTAGATAAAAATAAGCCTATGAGAAACCCAAAATCAAACAACCAAATCATATGTAGCAATTATTTTGCTTGCATTGTAGATACAAATTAATGATAATACAAAATTACAGCAAAAAAAATAACATAGAATAGAATAAAATAACTCTCCCTGTACCAATGAAATCCACAACAATTCTACCATTAGTGACACAGCTAGTTGGAACTTTTTTTAAATCAATTCTGTAAGGTAAAAAGTTTTCTTTAATTATTATCACGAGATAGTTATTGTTACCCATGCATAAGTGATAGTCTCTAAATATATATGCAGCCTATAATTCAAGGGTTAAATTTTCTAATGCCAAATAGTTAGTAAAGGGTGTTGGTGTGATATAAAACGGGGTGGTAGTGATGTTTGGAGTGAACAAGTACCAGAGAGAGGCCTCAAGCAAGCAAAACAAGAAAAGCCATTGAATCTGAGTGCTAAAGGTTGAATTTGTTAGATAGAAAGGAATAATAGTACAATAAAAAAGGAGTAAGAAGATGCAATGTAAGAGGAGAGTGGTGAGAAAATGGCCTAATGATTAGAAGAACATCAAGGAAAATGTTGCTGGTTTCTTTTAAACACTCAAAGTTTATGGAAAAATTGAAAAAGCAAAAATTAAGAATGCCTTTGAATGGGTTATTATAAACTGCAAGAAAGGGGCGGGTTATTTATATAAAGGAAAAAAAAGGATATATAATTTTATTTTTGTTACAGTTTCCTAAATAACTTAGTATAAATCATATACGCCAATTTAAGACAACCAAGCCATATGGTTCATACAAGTTCTAACCTAAAACGATTCTTCAAATTATTTTCAAACACTCATTCATAATTTTTCTCTTTCAAGCAATTGATTTTTTTTTACTATCATAAAATTAAAAAAAAAAAACTTTAATTTCAATATTCTAAACAATTTTCATGCATAAAAAATAAGAAAGAAATGCTATTTTTGCCTACTTCTTTTATTAGTGATCTATGATTCATACTTTCTAATAGTTCTATTTCAACTTTTATTTATCTAATTTCATTCCTTTCAATTGTACCATTTTGCAAGTATAACAAATTCTCACATTGGTCAACTAGAACCAAATTAACCCCTAAATAAATATCATATGACAATTTAATAATTTTTTCATATTCCAAATTTTTTTTAGTTTTTTTTTTTTTTTTGTATAAAACTTGATTTAAATCAAACTCTTAAATATCATGCTCAAATTTTTGCCTAAAATTTAAATGGCTTTTAATTTATTGTCTTGGCCTATTTAGCGAGACTTAAGTATGTGAACAAACTCACTTATTTGTTGGACAAGCTTTAATGTTTGACGGGTAACTTGATTCTTAATAACTCTATTTGACACTTGGTTTTTCTGAATAAAATGTAGATGAACTTCTTTTCTCATTTTTATCAAGTGCTAATAAAATATGGATGATGAATTTATAGATAAATTAAAATTTGCAAAGTCTTTTTTTTTCTTTTTACAAATTCAATAAAATATTTCGATTCATTAATATTCTAGTTTTTTTAAAAGTATATTCTAATTTTTTTCCAAAAAAAAAAAAAAGAATTATTCAATAACATTGTACGACTTAAAAAGATAATTGTATTGAACTTGATGCATCTTGTTAACTTGCAAAAGATATATAAAATGCCCTTATTTTTTGTCTGATTAGTTAATGTAATAAATAAATGGATATCATTCTCATTTCTCACTCCTTCAATAATGAACATGTGCCATCTAAGTTTCCTAAAAGTAAAAAAAAAATTTTGTTGCTTTTGCTAAAATAATATTTTTCTTCCTTTCAATTAAAAAAAAAATCAGCCGAAAGAAAAAATTAAAATAAAAACACTAATATTTCAATTTCTTGGTTTTCATGGTGACTGTGACGGAGAAGTAAAATATTTGTTGTTTTATACAAATCAATATAACTTATATCTTACTTTTATTAAATTATTAATTATTAATTTAAATTTTTTTTATTTGATGAAGAAATACTTGTGCTTAATTGTTGACACATCAAGTTGAAATCCTCTGAAATAAATTTTGTAAGGTAAAAATTTTCCTTTGACTATTGTAGGTAGAAAGTTATTGTCATCTGTGTCTAGGAAGAAGTCTCCAAATACATATATAGCCAGTAATTCAAGCGTTAAATTATCTAATGCCAAATACTTATGAAACACTGTTATGGTGCTGTAAAACAGAAATGGTAGTGAGGGTTTGTAGTGAACAAGTATTAGAGGAAGGCTTTGAACAAGCAAAACAAGAAAAAAAAGAAAATGAGCAAGTGTGAAAGCCATTGAATCAAGGTGTTAAAGGTTGAATTTGTTAGATAGAAAGGAATAAGAATGGAATATAAAAAAAGAAAGAAGATGCAATGTAAGAGGAGAGTTGAACAAGCGAGAATGCTTTTGAATAGGTTTTTATAAGGAGCAAGAGAGGGGGCAGGCATTCATGCAAAGGATGATCTTTTCAAATTCTTTTACAACTAGAAGACACTTAAAAACAATTATATAAATATGATGTGTGACACTTGAAACATTTCCTTAATCAAAAAAATTCAATTAACTTAGTTAAAATATTTGGAGAAAGATGATTAAATATTGATATATTTAGAGAAAGATAAAATGTTATATAAATAAAATGAAACAAAATAATGTAAACAAAATACTTTCAATGTAAATAATTGTTATAATTGGAGTAAACATCATAAACATGTATAAGATAAAATTAAACAACGACTAATACAAATTTAATATGACCAAATGTAATCAAATATAAACTAACTAATTAAGAAAATATAAAAATAATCACATAGAGTTATAGAATAGCTAGAAACTTTCAAACATAATACTTTAATGCATCAAAGCAAACCTATTTATAATCTTTCTTCAAAAGTTTATAGGACATGACTTGTATTGTTGGAAAAATATTAATATCTGAGGTGTGGTGTTTTCACTTCTATCTTTAAATGTTTACATGATATGATCTATTTGCTTGCCAGATTTTAGTGACCTTTAATGAGAAAAAAATTATACATTTAACACTAACTATTTAGTAGAAACAAAAACAGAAAGGGGATTCAAGGGTGTTAATACATAAAGGTGGTAAAATGAACTTTAGCGCACAAATCTACTCAAAAAAACCTCAATTCGAACCTGAATCGAGCCTAATTTGACTAAAAAGTCAAAAACCCAAACCCTAACCCGAACTTGAGTCTGAAATAATCCAAACTCCAATTTACCTAACCCTAAATCCCAAACACGAAAATACCCAAATCCGAGACCAATCCAAACCTAAATTTAATACTAAAAGTAGGAATAATAAATTGTAATTAAATAATTTTTTTTAAAGAAAAAACTTTAATTATCAATTATACAATTTTTTATGATAAAATTATTTAACAAATTGATTTTATATCATTTTGGTGCTAAAAAATATCGATTTTAATATATACATATAATTAAAAAATATCTTTATATAAACGTTTTAGTAGGTTTTTGGTTAGTGTAATATTAATTTCATTTATACTTACTCAAATATTATTCAGTTTGAAATATGGATATAAAATTTTGTTAGGCTAATTCATATTTTTAATTAAGTAGTTAAAGTTTGTTTAGGCCCTTTCATATTATTTTTTATATTTCTTTTAAATTATGTTTTTAAAATTTAATCTTTTATAATTTAATATTAATTTTTAATTAAATTTTAAAATACAAATAACTTACCATATTTTTAACGTTTACATTATATGATTATATACATTTATTCTTTATATGAAAAAAATAACATAATATAAATTAATAAATGTTAAATAATTGAAAATGAATTGAACCTAGGCCTTAAATGTTAAAATTCAACCTGTTTTAAAAAACAGGTCTCACTATTTTAATTTAAACCTATTTTTAAGTTTAATATTTTACCCAAACCTTTTTAAATATTTGATGAATTACAAACACTTTTAAATGTAAGCTAATTTAGAAGTATTTTAAAGACTTTTTTTAGAGAGATTGGATTTTGGAGATCGAAGTTTTTATTTTCACCAAATCGGTCCACGTGCATTTGGGCCTTATTACGGTACGGTTGATGCCTAATGGGCGTTACACCGTGATATCTTGGGTTGATTTGACGTTGAGACGCTGAAGTTTCAGCGTTCCCCTTTTCCTATATAAGCTCCAATTGCTCCTAGATGCAAGAAACAGGGGTCACGATAGGGGCGAGGCTTAAGATTCAAATCATGTCAGGGGAACTAATGGCGGAAAAGGCAGTAATGGAGATATCACCTTCATCGGTAAGGAAAAACACGAGGTTTAAAAGCCCGATATGTAAACAGGGGAAGAACGAGGAAACGGCAGAGGACGGGTCTCCTCTGAGACCCATAGTTTGTCTGAAAAAGAACGTAGACATGAAACGCATTGAGGAGATGGAGGATTGCTTTATTCTTGATTTTAACACTTTTGATTCAATTGACATCGCCAACTCTCTGTAGCCAACGACGGCGATGATGTTGATCTCTCTATCGTCGCTGAAAAGGGCCCGGTTTTTCTCTATCTCAATCTCTTTAAATTCAATTTCTTGCAACTATGCTTTTGTTTAGCTGCTGAGGAAATTTACACTGAATGATTATGTTATTTGAGAAAAAGATTTTGGAATTGGATGATAACTTAAAACGCAGTTTAATTTAGTTTTGTTGTTATTGCTATTTCACCCATAATTGACTCAGAAGAGTGCAACATATCCTAACAGCAGTGCTTTGTTTTTTGGTTGTCTTCTCTTCTTCTCAATGTTTGTTAGGTGGCTTGTAGAGATTATCCACATTCAAGGCATCTCTGTCTGCGATTTCCTTTTGATACAACGCCATATGAGAGACATTGTGATCTGGTCTGTAAAAAGACTCTTGTACTCATTCCGGCATAAGTGTCGGATTTTTCTGCTTAAAAGTTTTTCTATTTATTAGAAGGTTCATAGCCGTATTTAAATGTGTTTGACAAAAGTTTCAAATATGGGTACTTTAGCAAAAAATGAAAACGTGGTATAACATTACTTATGGTTTATTCAACGCAGTGCTACTTTTATGTTTGTGATTTAGCTGCTCCATGTGAGTGTTGGATGACACATTGTCATGCTTCAGAGTATGTTAAGGAGTGGAAGTCTCAAAGGAATTCGAGGATGCTGAAGGTTCGGCTTCTGAAATTATGAAGAAGCTCTCTGTTCCATGCCTGGGTTCCTTCATGCACAGCCCTTCTGTTAACGTTGTGTTGCAGTTAATACTGCATCTACACTCACTTGGACAAACTCATGCTCAGAGTTTTTTTTTTTTGGCTTTTTGGACGCTTGAAATTGTCCTCTAACATGTCATGCAAAAGCTAATGTCTAAACTTTAAACAGGGACGTGTACTAGTTCAGATGGTTTATCATGTTAAATTCGCGAGGATATATAGAAGCATTGTCAAGTGAATGAAGTATAAAATACATTTGAACGAAGGAAATCCATTTTAATTTGCGGAGGAAGAACACTAATTTTCTTATACAAAAGAGATCGCAGTCCAGATAGAAAAAAATATTGTAAACACTAAAATTCAAAATTTAAGTTTGTTGGCATAAATCGATTGAATTAAGTTTTGGACTCAAAGAGCAGCAACTTTATTTCTTTGTCATTAAGCTTGAAGGTTTAGGTTTACTTACTGCTATGGTCGACGGACCTGGAAACGAGGGAAGTGTGGAAATATGTTGATCGAACTGGTTACGCCTCTATTGAAGTTCTTCAGAAGGGATCCTTTCTTTCAAGTTTAAACCAGGTTTTATTCTTGAATCACTTTGACAGGCAGGTTGAGAAGTGCAAGATGACTGAAAAAAATGACAATTGCAAATTCGTCGCAAATATTAAGTCACAGAAAACTTAATGAAAGAAATAAATGCTCCTACTAAAAATGCCACGTTGAAATTGAAGAAAGAGAACGACTCTTTTGTTGAATGGTTAGCAGGGGCTTTAGCATCATGGAGTGTTTTTTGAATTTTGGCTTCTTGTTGAATGGGTATCAAGAGATCGTGTTTCAGTAGGTGGTCATTTTGAGAGGTGGCCTGTTTGCCCATCTATGCCTTATATTTGTGTTTCAAAGTAATTTAATTACTAATATTATTGAAGGAAAAAAATATTGAGATAACCTGGCCAGTGGCCAACTTTTCTAATTATTTTTATTTTAGCCACCTAGAAACTTAAATTATAAATCATACCAATTTGAGATAACCTGCCCACATAGGTCATTCCTAAAACTACTCTTCAGATCATTTTTAATCACTAACTATAATCTTTCTTCAAAAGTTTCTATCATATGACTTGTATTGTTGGAAAAATATTAATATTTGAAGTGTGGTGTTTTCACTTCTACCTTTAAATGTTTATATGATATAACCTATATGTTTGCTGGATTTTAGTGAACTTTCAATGAGAAAAATGAATATATATATATATATATTTAACATTAACTACTTAATAGAGACAAGAACGAAAGGGGAAAGGGTGGAAGTTAGTAAGACTATTTGAATTGGCCCCTTTTCTGAAATGGTGGACTCTGGGGTGTTAACATATGGAGGTGGTAAAATAAACTTAAATTTGAAAATCTCTCCGAACCAATTTCAGCTCAAACTCAAACTGAACCCTATTTGAGTAAAAAGTCATAAACTCAGACCCGAACCCAAGCCCTAAATAACCTAAACCTAAATTGACCCAGCTTGAAAAACCTCAAACATGAAAAAACCCAAATTCAAGACCGACCTGAACTTGAATTTAATGCTAATAGGAATAATAGATTGTAATTAAATAATTTTTTATAAAGTAAAAGACTAATAATCAATTTTACAATTTTTTATGATAAAATTATTTAAAAATTGATTTTATATAATTTTGGTGCTGCCAATTATTGATTTTAATATATAAATATGATTAAAATGTCTTTTTAGAAGCTTATTTAACAAAATTAGTATTTGTTGTCACTACTTAGTAGTGTCATAAGTGAATTTTAATTGCTTCATGAATTTTGAACAATATAATTGTATATTTTAAAAATAAATAAAATTAATAAAGTGTTCATTAATATAACTAGAATTAACATATAAAGTCTTTTCTAAGTACAAATTATATCAGATTAATATAAAATTTATTTTTGCTAATGTTACATAGAAATAAAAGTTAAAAAAAAAAATTTAATATAAGTTTTAACTCATTTTTACTAATCAAATAAAGTTAATTAATTTTACCAATAATGAAAATTAGTTTTTTGAAAAATAAAGAAAGTTAATGTAAACTTTAATTCTTTTTTATTTATTATAAAATA
>JBBYHK010005784.1:0-12085 GCA_038382065.1 Adansonia grandidieri | reverse complement strand
AAGAATTCCCCTCTAAAATCGAACTGCTTAGATGGGAATTCGAATAAGAAAAGGCAACCCTTACCAAGGAAATTGCTTGCCTAAAGGAGGAAAAGAGTCAATTGGAAATGGACCTTTATCTATGTGAAGGTAAGGTAAAACGAGCTGATAAGGAGAAAAATCATCTCAAAGAAGATCTCAAGAGTCTAAGACTATGTGGCCATCAGTAAAGCAAACAAATCATGACGCAAGGCAGGTCTTCAATTGAGTGGAGAACGAAAATTGCCACCCTCGAAAAAGAACTACATTAGTGGAAAGAAGCAGCTAAAGACAAGAAAGAGAAGCTTGTTGAGCTCGAACATTCGCATTAACTTATCAAAAGAGAAATGTACAGTTAGAAGCTCGAGTTTAAGATTTGAGAGCAAATCAGGTTGAGAATGAGACACTAACAGTCAGGGTTCAAGGCTTAGAGAAGTCATTGCAAGCTCGCCAAAACCAGGTGAATGCATTAGTACGGGCCTCAGAATGGCGAGAGTAAGAATGGCAACAAATAGTTGATCAGGAATGCCAAAATTATCAAACTTATCATCGCCATCTCACTGAACAAATTCAAGCAGCTCAGTTGGAGGCTGAATATATGATAGGCGCGGCTCAATCTCTAGCATGCAGCATCTTCCCCACTGGAGCTCATGAACAAGAATTGTTGTATTTCTTGGACCATGTACTTAAGCAACGTAACCGTGTCAAACTTTTTCGAATGTCATAATATGTATTCAAGACTTTGACTGCTTCAATGAAAGATGCTATTGGTGTAGCTGTTTCCAAATCCATTTTTCCTTCTTGTATTTGCATCAATAACAATTATTCTTTTTCTACTTTGCATCAATAACATATTTCTTTTTCTGCTTCATGAATTCATATCCATCTTCATGTCATGTCATGACACATTCTAAAGGTCTAATCCGTTAATAATCTAAAGTGAAAGTGTCCTAAAACATTAAATCTTCAGCTTGCAATCACTACAACATTCGTACCTATCGTAAAGCCATGGTGAATGATCATCAGTTCCACATTGAGTGACTAGAACTCATGCACACAGAATCTCAAGAACAATCAGATCGTAGGAATGAAGAACTTTAATCTCAAATGGCGAAATTGATAAAACTATTATCCGAAGCTTTAAAGAATAAAGGATAAACGAGCATTATCGACACTGGTAAAGGACCGACCAACCCCGAGAGTAATCTAAATAGTGGTACCGAGGCTACTAATATGCATAAACAGCATCCCCCAATCGCGAGAATTTCGTCGACTCAACCATTCATTTATCTAAGCTCTTTGCTTGCTGTACATATAGTACCAGATCTTGATGAACAATTAGAACAAGAAAGGGCAAAAAGGTCTTCGAAAAATGATCAAGACTTAAACAAATACTAATATCTAGAGAAACGTCTTTGAGCTGTTAAAGGAAGTGATAAATTTGGAATTGTAGACGTGAAGGCTCTGGGACTGGTGTCTAGTCTCATCATTCTGCATAAATTCAAGGTGTTAGAGTTTAAAAAATATAATAGGACCACAGATCCCCTTGTCTACCTTTGGATGTAGTGTCGTAAGATGAATGGGTATGAGGAAAATGAAAAATTGCTAATCCACTACTTCTAGGATAGTTTAGCTGGGGTAGCTCTCCAATGGTACATAAGGCTAAACCCTATAAGAATTCAAACGTGGACAGATCTGGCTCGTGCATTTCTCGACCAATATAAGCACGTATCTAACTGCACCACAGATCGCCTTTCTCTTATGAACATGGAGAAGAAACCCTTTGAGAGTTTTAGGTAGTACCCCAATGATGGAAGGAGAAGACAGCTCTTGTACAGCCTTCATTAACTGAAAGAGAAATGATAGTTATGTTCGTCGGCACTTTGAAAGCTCCTTACTATGAAAACTTAGTGGGAAACGCCATGAAAAATTTTACTGATATGGTCATATCAGGGGAGGTGATTGATAATGCCATCAAAAATGGGAAAATATCTATAGGAGAATTATCTGGGTTAATTAAAAAACCAACAAGTAAAGGAAAAGAAAAAGAAGTAAACGCTGTTAGTTGCGGCATCGCAAAGTTCCCTCAAAATCTAAGCTCAGCTCAAGGAGTATATGCCCCAAGTGTGTTGTATCCAAGTTTTAGCCCCCACTAAATGACACCAACAGTTCACTCTACTGGGATTGCTCTAACAGTCACCCTTACACCAAATCCTATTCAAAACACTCCTCCAAGCATGCAACCTCGCAGCACGAACAATGCTAGAGCTCCGAATAATCATTAAGCAGCTTGAGAAAGAGAACATTTTGACCTTTTACCATACGCATATAAAGAGATCTATAATTGCCTATTAGTCGGTCGATTGGTTGCGCCGGTATTCTTGGACCCAAAATCTCCACCATACCCTAGTTGGTAAGATGTGAATGCTTATTGTGAATACCATGCTGAAGCATAGGGACACTCAATTGAGAACTGTACATCATTTAAAAGAAAGGTGCAAGGCCTCCCTAAAAAAGGCATAATCAAAATAGAGCAAGAGCCCAAACCAAATGTTAAGGCCAACCTGTTCCCTAATCACGCTTAACCGAGGGTAAATGCCTTCATTGATAGGAAAGGCTGTTGGATCAAAAGAGATGTCAGAGAGGTCAAGACGCCAATGAGTAGAGTATGGCAAGTATTCAGAGAGGTTGGGATAGTGAGCCGAAGAAAGAAATTCACAGAGTCCTCCTGGTGCTACTGTGCTCAAGAGCACGATTTACAACAATGTTCGTCGTTTCTCAAAATGGTCCAAGGAATGATGAACTAATCTAAGATAGAATTTTATGAGGAATGTCATGAGCTGACATATCCATCTGTTAACGTCATTAAAGAGGAGAAAGCAAATGGCGATGGTGTCCTAATTTACCTTTCTCTTTTGAGTATAGAGAGGCGGCCAAATGAAAGCTTTAGGCATTAAGCTTTTAGGTGGATGGAAAAGGCTACCGAAATTCAACCACTATTGACAGAGAACGAAATGATCATCAGGTTCATTGGCACACTATAGTCACCATACTACGAAGAAGTGGCAAAAAGAACCCTTAAAAGCTTCACAAACGTAGTCATACTTTGTGGGATAATGGATGAGGCTTAAAAAAGAGAATCAAATAGGGGTAAGAGGAAAGGAAAAGTTAAAACAACATGACAATCGAGGTTCAACAAAAGAGCCAGTTAATCTCAAACCCATGCAGATGCATACCTAGAAAGGTTTATTACTGAGCAAGTTTGTGAGATCGTGAAAATATGGAAGAGCTTAGAATGCCAATAAGCATAGTTTGGTAGATTCTGGTAAAAGCCAAGTTAGTTAATGGGGTCGAGAAGAAAGAGGAATGAATTAGCAACTTTTACGATTTCCATACAGTATATGGTCATACCCTTCAGATGTGTAAAGAGTTTTGTGCCATGGTCCAAAGAATGATGAAGGAAAGTAGCATTGAATTTTATGATGATAAGTAGACTTTGACTAATCAACCAATAGATGCACTTCCATCCGTCAATGCCATGAAGAGGATGGGGACAATCCCTACTAGAGCATTAGAAGACCACTGATCTTGTATGATAATCGATTGCATCTTCAAGCCGCTCCTACCCCATCTACACCAAGGATGGTCATTCAATTACCATCTCCATTCCTCTATAAAGACAACGAGGCTATTCCCTGGAACTATGAGAGTAAAACCTTAATTATCGGGAATCTAGTCAATTAGCCTTAAATATTAATCTTTTAGGGGTAAGCCACTTGACTTGGAGTGGTAGGTGTTATGCACCACCAGCCTTAAGAGATGAAGCTTAACAAGATACTAGCCAGAATCTTTAAACATTTAAGTCTATAACTAAAGGGTCATATTCAAAAGTTACCAAGGAACCGATAAGTGAAAAAGAAGCAATGAAGTTTCTTAAGTTCATCAAACACAGTGACTACAGTATTGTGGATTAGCTAAATAAGTAACCTACCAAAATATCCGTGCTGTCACTTTTGTTGAACTCCGAAGCTCATAGAAATGCACTCTTGAAAGTTTTGAACAAGGCCTATGTTTCTCTCGATATTTCTATAGGCCAACTAGATCATTTAGTGAACATATCATGGCTAACAATTACATATCTTTTAGAGATGATAAGATTCCCAAGAAGGAAGAGGAAATCATAAAGCCCTTCACATCACCACATACTACAAAGGGAGCATATTGCCTAGGGTGCTCATTGCTAATGGATCACCTTTGAATGTAATGCCTATGTCATGCTTGAATAAGCTCCCTATTGATGCGTCTCACATTTGAAACAATCACACAGTCATATGGACGTTTGACGAAACCTACAGAAACATTGTGGGGAACATCACTATCCCACTCCAAATAGGCCTATGTACTTATGAGGTTGACTTTCATGTGATAGACATTGTTCCATTATATAATTGCCTTTTGGAAAGGCCATGGATCCATTCTGCGAGAGCAGTTCCATCATCCTTGCACCAAAAATTAAATTTTGTAATTGTAAATAAAGTTTTCAGTATTGGTGGAAAAGAAGATATCATTGCTGCTACCTCAATCGATACCCCATATGTTGAACTTGCTGAGGGCATTCCACAACCCTCTTTTTAATCATTTGAGTTTATCAATGCCACGTATGTTAAGGAAATATGCCCATGATTAAGCCTCATCTGTCAGGAAGCATGCAAATAGGCTTAAAACTAATAGTTGACAAAGGTGCTGAGTCAAAAAAAGGCTTGAAAGATGCCTTCAAGGAGTTGCTAAAGCTCTAAAGGTGACCCATCAGACTAACAAGAAAGAAATGGGGTTCAAACTCAATGCACAGCAGAAAAAGAAGTAGGCTCAAAAGAATCGGGAGAAAAGAATAGAACATCTATTGGGACAAAACATGGGACGTGAACCTATGGCATTTTTGCAATTGCATAAGAGCTTTCACTCAGGCGGACATGTTAACACTAGCTCGACAAACATCATGCTTGTGTTAAGGAAAACTTTTTGGGATTTTTCTATCAATGCAATTAAAGAGCCATCAACAATGGGTGGAGAGACAGACTTATGCCCTTTAGAGTTTATTCCAAGTGTCTGGACTGAGACATAAATCCTTGTATTGTTCAAAACTCTTTCAAAGTAATGTTATGAACCTAACCCACATGCTTTCGCCCAAAAGCATTGTGGGATCCTTTGTATGGGCACATTTTATTATGTATTATCAATGAAAATGATGGAACATTATGCATTTCATTTATTCTGTCCATTTTCGCCTCCCTCCACATATCATTTTTGCCTATATTGTTCTTTTTTATATTTTCAGGTATTCGGATAATGATAACATGAATGTCTGCATTGAGACTTAGGAAATCGACTTTAAGTAAGCAATCTATGCTGGTGAGGTTGAGTATGAAGAAGATTCCGAGAAGGACCTTATAACCCCAGATCTATTCAGACTAATTGAACAAGAAGAAAAACAGATTTTACCTAATAAATAACCCACTGAAACCATAAACCTTGGAACAAAAGAAGATCGAAAAGAAGTCAAAATTGGAACCTCTATAAAACCATCAACTAGAAACCATTTGATAAGCCTTCTCCAAGAGTACCAAGACGTGTTTGCCTGGTCTTACTAAGATATGCCTGGGTTGAATGTCGACATCGTAGTCCATAAATTTTCTCTTAAACTTGAGTGTAAACCTGTGCAGCAAAAGCTTAAGAGAATAAAACCTGAGATGCTACTAAAAATTAAAGAAGAAGTCAATAAACAATTTGAAGTATGATTTCTCGAAGTTGCCAAATACCCTGAGTGGGTGGCCAATATAGTCCAGTCCCTAAGAAGGATGGTAAAATGCGAATGTGTATGGATTATAGGGACTTAAACTGAGCTAGTCCAAAAGATAACTTTTTTTTGCCCTAAATCAATACCCTAGTGGACAACACTGCCAAAAATGCACTTTTTTCTTTCATGGATGTATTTTTAGGATAAAACCAAATCAAAATGGTGACCGAAGACATGAAAAAGACCACCTTCGTGACCATGTGGGGAACTTTTTGCTACAAAGTGATGCCTTTTAGACTTAAAAATGTTAGGGCAACTTATCAAAGGGCAATGGTGACATTGTTTCATGACCTTATGTGTAAAGAGATTAAAGTTTATGTTGACGACATGATTGCCAAGTCACCTAGAGAGAATGAACATGTAGTGGATTTGCGAAAGCTCTTCAAACACCTTCGCAAATATCAGCTCAAGTTAAACCCTACCAAATGCATATTTGGTGTCACATCCGGTAAGTTATTGGGCTTCATTGTAAGTAAAAAAGGAATAGAAGTGGACTCTGACAAGGTTAGAGCCATTCAAAGCCTTCCACCACCTCAAACCCTAAAAGAGGTGAAAAGTTTTTTGGAAAGATTGAACTATATAGCCTGATTTATATCTCAATTGGCCAACAAATGTGACTTGATCTTTCGGATACTTCATAAAAAAATCTCAGAGAATAGAACAGAGAATGTCAAAAAGCCTTCGATAAAGTAAAGTAATACCTTTTAAGCCTTCCAGTGCTTATGCCCTTAATCCTAAGTAGAGCCTTAATTTTATATCTATTAGTTTTTTATAGCTTGATGGGCTGTGTATTAAGCCAGCATAATGATTCAAGAAAGAAAGAATAGGCTATCTACTACTTAAGCAAGAAGTTCACATAATGTTAAAATAACTACTCAAAAGTAGAAAAGCTATGTTGCGCTTTAGTCTAGACAGCTAAGAGGTTAAGACAATATATGTTATACCACACCATGTGGTTGATCGCCAAACTGGCTCCCGTCAAATACTTATGTGAAGCCCCTGCATTGTTAGGGAGATTGGCTAAGTGGCAAGTCCTACTTTCTGAATACGATATTGTAAATGTGAATCAAAGGGCCATCAAGGGTAGTGCAATCGTAGATTTCTTTGCTAGTCAAGCAACGGATGATTATCAACCTTTGGACTTTCAATTCCCCGATGAAGACCTAATGTGCATATCTGAGGTGGGAGATGCAACCAATAACGATTCATCTTGGAAAATATTTTTTGATGGTGCTTCAACGTATTGAGGCATGGAATTAGGGTAATTGTAATCTTATTTAAAGGAAGGCATTATCCTTTCACTGTGAGATTGAGCTTCAACTACACTAACAATATAGCTGAATATGAGGCTTGCATCATGGGACTCCAAGCCACCATCGAAAGAGGCAGGCAAACCTTACAAGTATTTGTAGACTCAGCCCTTGTCATTTACTAATTGAAAGGGGAATGACAGACGTGTGACACCAAACTAACTCATTATAAAAGTTTAATCTCAGAACTGAGAAAAGAATTTGATGATGTTAGCTTTCGATATTTGCCTCGGGAAGAGAATCAAATTGCTGATGCCTTAGCCATCTTATCGTCCATGTTTAAGGTCAATCAAGAGTCGGACGTCGCCCCTATTCAGATGAGCATTCATTCAACACTGACATATTGCTAGAATATCGAGGAAGAAAAAAATGGTTTGCCCTTGTATCGTAACATCCTTTAGTATATCAAAATCAGCAATATCGAGTCATGCCACCAAAAATGATAAAAGAACCATACGAAGAATGGCTGCAAACTTCATTTGGGATGGCAGAGCACTATACAGGAAGAGTTGGGACCAGGTATTACTCTGGTGCATGGACGCCTCAAAAGCCAAAAGAATCCTCGAGGAGGTCTATAAAGGGATCTGTAGAATGCATGCTAATGGACACCAAATGACTAAACAAGTCATGTGATCGGGCTACTACTAGTTGACTCTAGAAAGGGATTGCATCAACTATGCCTGCAAATGCCACAAATGCCAAATCTATGTGGACAAGATTTATGTCCCTCTGATACTGTCGACGTTCCATATGCCCAGCCTTTACCAACTTTGGATGATCCGAAGGGCCAAAGCGTGCTCGACTTAAAAATATGATGATGTTTGACATGAAGGAATAAAAGGCCGTCGGATGAATCACCCATCTGACTAGTCTTGGATGGCCTCCATAAAGTGGCCATAAACTTGGAGTTGCCATCGATCATTTTAAGTTAGACATGACCGGACGCCTATCAAAAATAATACCAGAGATTCATTATTTTGGGTCTGAGAGTTGGTTACGTGTAGGGAAGGATTAGCATCCCCACAATGCCCAAAAATCGATACCATCTAACTATTTCTTACTTGAATCTTGATTTCTTCGATCCCATTTTTATCATTATTTAAATATAACTCCCTCTCATGAATGAAATATTGTAAAAATATGAGTTTGAGTTTTAATGAAAATTTCATCACCTCTGCACCTTGAAAAGGTGAGAAACATAGGTTTTTTTTTTTTTTTTTTTTTTTTTTTTTTTTTTATGAAAAGGAATGCAAGATAGGTTTTTAAAATCAAATATTTCATGTCCGGCACTCGAGAGATGCCAACACGAGATATCATTTTATGATTTTGAAAATAATTCTTTTAAAACATGAATGTTCGAGGTCCTTACAGGAGAAAACATATTAGTAAGATAGGAAAGAAAACATTAAATAAATCCCTACAAAAAAATATAAACACACAAAATATATAAAAAAGAGGGATGATCGAAATGTATCTCGTAGTTGTCTTCAATTATTGATGAATAACCGGGATGACAACGTTGAGACTTAGTTGGATTCAGTGGAAATTTAAGGAAAAAAAGTTTCGATGACTCGAGGATGTCCCAAAAAAAAGTTTGGATTTTGGAAGGAATGTGGAGAGCGGAGTTAGAGTATTCCCAAAGGTGAAAATTTGATGTCATTTAGTGGTAAAAGCGGGGTTGGAGTATCCCCTCGGAGAAATGAGGTTGGGGTATCTCCAAAGGTGAAAATTTAATGTCATTTTGAGGTAAAAGTGGGGTTGGAGTATCCCCTCGGAGAAGTGGGGTTGGAGTATCCCCTAAAATGGAAGTTTAATATTAGATTTGAGTTAAAAATGGGTTTGAAGTGTCCCTTCGGAGTAGTGGGGTTGGAATATCCCAAAAAAAAAAAAATCTTTTACATTAAAGGGAAGGGGTTATATTTAAAAAAAAAGAATCTTTAAAAATCAAAAGTCGAAGGTTTGGCTAAAATGTTCCTCTTTTGTTTAGCCTTGGTCCGTGTCTAAAGGGCTTAGGCCATGGGAATGAGCCGAGTAGATCATGAGGTGTTCGAATGCCTCAAAAGCGTTTTGAAAGTTGGGTTAGAAACAAAGGACAGCGTTGTGTCGTTTCTCTTTCTGAATTTATTTTAAGCTCATCGGAGGTCTCTAAAGGTACATAAGGTACCGTTGAAAAGGTAACTTGGTGAGGATCAATATAAAATTATTCCAAAAATCCTAAAGAATTGCCTCTTAGATGGAAATATTTTTCACATTAGGGATTGGTTTGACATTGGCAGCATATGCAGGGGGAGTAAGGCAGTTGACTTTGAAAAATCATTTCGGACTCATATGAAATCGTTAAATCACAAAAGATACCTTTACGGAAAGGGAATTTCACGAACCTTTTGTGAAAAATACCCAAAAAATCATCTGGTGGGCTGAATTGGCCCAAACAGAATGTGAATCGCTGATTTTAAGGGTTCTAAACAACAAAACTTCAAAAAATTGTAACTCCTTCATCCGGAATGATCCGAGGGCAAACAACACCATTGGAAAGGTGATTCAATGCCCTTATAGAAAAAAAGGTCAGAAAATTCATGAAAAATTGTTTATGGTTCAAAAATAATTTTTCAAGTTATAAATACAGTGCTGCCAGTATAAAATAGGAGGAATTTTTGGTTTTCTCGGACTTATTCGGGCTGAATTCGAGCCATGGACATCTAAATATTCATGGTAGAAAAAAATGAGTGACATGGGCTTCACAAGCTCATCTACACAATCCTGGAGTAGTTTGGGATGATGAAATAACTCGTTGACCATGCTACAAACACAAGGATTCCAAGCAAAGATCAAGGCATGAACAAATTTTGACACTAAAAGGATATTATATTTTAAAAAAGTGTTTTGCTTCTTTTAACCTTGAATCCCAACATAAGTAGCTTAATATTACCCCAAGATTAAAGTATCAATTTGTGAAAAATAATAGATTGAGATTAGTCCCATTATTTGGGTTAATCTTAATCTAACTTGGGGTGTATCTTTCAAAAAAATAATAATAAATAAAATAATAATAATAATAGTAGTATATATATATATATATATATAGACATTAGCACACCAAGCAAACATGATAAAAATGCAAATATTATCAAGAGATATTTAAATGAGCATAAAATATGACCTCGAGCATAAAAATGTCACCCTCGTCGTTACACTTTTTTTTATATTTTTGTTAATAATTTACACTTGAAGGTAGGGTGAGGCTTAATGGTTGGTTGACTCTTCTCCCATATTGGTGGCCTAGGTTCGAAACAAGCCACATCATACATTTTATTTTTTTTCTTCTTATTCTTTTTTCTTTCCTTTTTTTCTTCTTCTTCTTCTTCCTCACCCAAAAACTAGACCTCGATAAAAAGAGAAAAACCCAAAAATCGACGATCGGCCATCGGGCTGATCGTTGCCATTGGTCGTCGCTCATCGATGGCGGTTGACTCTTAAATTTTACCTCTAAACTCTTTTCGACCTTCTCTTTCCAAATTCAAAGTCGGATTTTCCTAAATCTTTTTAGATTTTTCTAGATCTATAAGAGAAGTTCAAACCTTTTGCCTAAATCTGGCTGCTATCCACCATTGGATCATTCCCAAATTCTAATGTGTTTTTCCCCTCCGTATAAGTTTTCTTTTCATCGTTGGGATTCTCAAAATAAGCACCGAAACCTCTGTAACCGAAAAACCCTACTTTGAATTTTTTAATTTTTTTTGAAAAGTTATGTTCTGTTTTTTTTTAAATTCTTGAAATTTTTTCAGCCTCCCTATCTTTTTTTTCTCTGATGGTTATATACACCAAGAAAACTGAAACAGTTGGTGGTTTGGGGACCAGATCCATGGCAGAAGCTGCCATGGCTGGTTCTGCAACCATGGCAGGGCGGCTGCCATGCTCCTCCTCTTTTTTTTTGTCTTTTTCATTGCTTTTTATTTTTCATTTGTTTTTGTCATTTCATGACCAAAACTTAGCCTTGGCGTGTGGGTCACAAATGACCTTTTTCATAGAGGTGGCCTGGGTTCGAAACCTATGCAATTCATTTTTCTTCTTTTTTGGTTTTTTTTTTGGCTTTTTATTTATTTTTGTCATTTCATGACATAAAGTCATGTTTGGCGTATGGGTGAAAATGACCCAATTAATAAGGGCCACTCTTTCTTTTTCTTATTATTTTTACTTTCCTTCTTTATTAGTTTTTGTGATTTCATGACTAAAATATATGCTTTGTGTGCTGGTCATGGGCTATGTATATTCATAAGGGTGGCATGGGTTTAAAACCTAGGCCACTTATTTTTAATTATATATATTTTTTGTATTTTTCCAAATAAGCCTAAATTGAAATGAATTAAGCCCAGTTAATCCAGATCCAACAAACCCAAATTAAAAATGGCTAAAATATTTCGAATAACGAGTGTTCAAAAAATTCCTCGGACAAAATTTAGTGTCTACAGCTGCCCCTCTTTAGCTATTGCTAAGTATTAGGAACAGGGCAAAGATAAATAGACATCATTTTGTCCGGGCAGTGTATTAGGTTAGTAGACACCTTATTTTGTCCAGGCTAATTTTTAGCAATCTGGAGCATGGACGTAAGAGGAGGCGATGAACGTCACCCAGTAAAACGTATTTTAAGGACATCAAAAAGGCCTAGGGATCATATCAAAGGTAAATGCAAAGATGTGGCATGAAATGACATAGTTTAAGGTATCCGGGGACAAAAGATATGAGAAAATTCATAATTTTACTTAATGAATCGATACATGGTTCTCATGTATCGATACAATGCTCTAACGCTCCAAAAATTTGAAATATCCCTATTTGTATCGATACAACATGTAGATGTATCGATACATAAGCCTCTGTATCAATATAGGACCTCATGTATCGA
>JBBYHK010005733.1:0-12090 GCA_038382065.1 Adansonia grandidieri | reverse complement strand
TAAGTTTAGGGGTGAGGTTATTATTTTGTTAGTGTCAAATTAGTCTAAGTTAGTTGATTCTTGTATACTTATTTTTTCTTTTTATCTTTGTTTTTGCATAATTTTTTAACAATCTAGTATGATTGAGATGTTTATGCTTAATATGATGAGATACTTATCCAATGAGGAGAACTAAGTTATTGATTTATTTTGATTCTTGGGAAAATATAAGCATGATTTAATTTTATGATAAGATTTTTCTGTTTTTCTCGTCGTTAGAATATGATTTTCAAAAATTCTGAACACCTAATCTCTTGTATTAATTTGTATTACTTATATTGTTTATGTTGATGTAATAGTAATTATATCTAGAGGCCTAGAATTTGTTGGATTCTATCTTGAGGCGAAATCCTAGACAATACTAGGTTGAGGAGATGATTAGGCCATCTTTGGATCGTTTAAGCCTTTCCAAGCCTACCTTTATATGTTTATCCTTAGTCACCGTATTTGAGCCTGATTGATATATCCTTTTCTTTTGATTTCCATACATTTTAGCCTAGTCTAACAAGAAAAACCATGATCAACCTTCATTACATAGGCATGAGCATGAAACTGTTTCAATATATATATATATATATAATGAGCCATGTTTGAATTGTGTTGTATTGGTGAAGCATGAAAGAAAAAAATGAAAAGAAGAAAAAAATGAAAATGAAAAAAAAAGAAAAAGAAAAAAAGGACAAAGAAAAAAAACACACAAAAATGTGTAAATGAATAAAATGGCATGAAAAAGAAAATGTCATGAAAAAAAAAGAGTACGTGCTTCAAACTTATTGTAAAAGGCTCGAAAAAAGATTTGACAACAGAAAGTGTCCATAGGTGAATTAAGCCAAAATATATCCTTTATCCCACTTTTACCGTAGCCTTACATTACAAGCTGAATAAAGTCCTACATGATCTTTGATGAGGTGTCAGTTTACATTAGTGGAGAGAGAGAGAGAGAGAGATGAAAAGTAAACATACAAGAATCTAGTATTAATTCATGATTTGCATTGGCATAAATTTAATCAGTTTGTATGCAATGATTTGTAAAGAGATCATTTTATATACACATTGGAAATCCATTCAAAGCATTAAGATTTATGATTGAATTGAAGTATGAATTTGAATTATGTTGGTATCTACTTTGAATTGAGATATTAAGTTGACATTTGAGGAAAATTAAGGTAATCGTTATTTCGGTAAATTCATTTCAATTCATGTTTCATTTTATTTTGTTTTATTCATTTGGTTTTATTTATTTATTTTGTTTTGTTTTGCTCAAGGACTAGCAAAATATTAAGTGTGAGGGTGTGATAACTTTATAAAATAGAATTATTTAGTCTTATTATTCATATTAATATTTAGTCTTATTATTCATATTAAATTAGCTAAGCCTTAGACATTTTTATTTAAGTTTTACTTATAATAGTATTATTTTATTTATTTTTAGTAGTTTTTAATTTAGTATTATTTACTTTTCTTATATTTTAATTGCTTAGTTATTTAAATAATTTTCATTTTTTGTAGGTCCAAATCGAAAGAAGATTCCAAAAGTACTACAACTTAATCAAGAAGTAAAGTGGACTCAATCAAGGAAAGTGATTAAGTTTGGCAATTTTCAAAAATAATATTTTCAAGCTACTTGGAGACCAAGTTTCGACCTTTAAGGTTTTGCCTATAAATAGGAATTTTAGGATTAGACTTAGAGACATCATAGACAATCCCATATATTCTATAATTTTACTTTTTTCTAGTTCTTGGAAGAGGAGAGAAGCCACCATAATATTCAAGAAGCTAGAGTGGTTTTGGAGAAGCTTGAAGATCAAAGATTGGTCCAATCTTAGTTTTCTCTTTCTCTTTACTCTTTTTATCTTTTTCGTATTATTTATGAGGGTGAAACTCCTTGGTTTTATATTTTATATATTTATTATGAACTAGATTTATTTTTCTAGGATTGCAATGGAACTTAATATATAATTTGGATTATTTTTTTTCTTGATTTAATGATATTTGATTTGTCTATTCAATTTCGTTCTTAATGCTTCTAATTGCTTGATCACCAACTAGATTGATTTGGTAACCTTAATAAACTTGAAAAAAGAAATTTTATGTTTAGACCTGGATTGAATGACATATTTTTCATATTTATTTATTAGGATAAATTGATCTGCATGTTAGATAAGAATATACGAGCATGCCATATGTAACCAAATTAGAGTCTAAGCTTAATGAATTTCTTTTAATTCAATTTTCATTGGAATATAGTAAATTGATTAAGAGAGATACTTTTATAAAACCATTGGAAGATACTTATAAATAATTAGAACTATAGATTAACAACTCATTATTATTAGTCAAGTTAAGATAGTAGAATTTTATTCCAACGAAGTATTGAGAGAAATTGTAATCCTAGGCTTCTATTATTTATTATTTGTTTTATTATTATTAGTAGTATTAGTTGTTGTAATTTATAATTTTTACTCGTTTGTTTGAATAAGATTAAGTTGTTTTAGTTTTAGTACTTAACAAATATAGTATCGATTCCTCATGGGATCGACATTCTACTTTATCACTATATTACTTGTTGTGATATGTGCACTTGTGAGGTTAATTTTGACAACACATGTCTTACGAATAGGGGATATAATGTGTTTAATGTGTAGTTGATGATTGATACCCTTCTTTAAATTGTTAAAGAGTGCAATTCTACTTTTCTTGATTGATACTTGTTTTCTTGCTCTAACTTGGACATTAAGGCCTATTAAACAAGCATATCTTCTAGTGAGCATATTCTTCCAAATCCACGAATCACCTTTTCTTGGCTTCACTTCTATTATGTTGCTCCTCCAACAGTGCTTTGTTTGCAAGGTTTGGGAAAATAATGGCCTTCGATTATTCATTAATCTCTGTCCTGTTTTCCTAGTACTGCATCGTTCATGAGTTCAGTTTTCATGAACCCTAAGCCACCCTTCTCTATAGGTAGGCAAAGATATTTATAGCCTATCATATAGGGTCTCTTTTCATCTAAGACATGCCCTCACCAAAAGTTTCTAACAACTCTATCAATCCTATCACAAATATATTTCGAAGCCTTAAAGTAATTAAAGGTATAAATAAGGAGGGCATTCATGGTAGATTTAATCAGAGTGAGTCTCCCTCCCTGAGAAACACACTGTTCTTTCCAACTTGCTAATTTATTTTGTATTTTGTCAACTAACATCTGAAAAAAATCATTTTTAGAATGAATCTTGCTAAAATCAATTCCTAAGTACCTACTTGGTTTATTGGATGCCTTTATACCTAGAATACCACTGCACTAGTGCCTCTATTTTGGCTTGCATGATAGACTCAAGTTTTGATTTGTCCTTGTTCATAAGTTGTCTTGAAAGGTCATAGAATTGTTGTATGGTTCTCTTGATGAATTAGCAAGTTCTTGCTTTGACTTTGAAAAATAACAAGCAATCGTCTGCAAATAAGAGGTGGCTAAACGAGGGTCCATTTTGGCTAAGCTTAACCCCCTGAATATGGCTTACCTCTTCCGCTTTTTAAAGCATGTAAGATAAGACATTTTGACTAAGAATGAAGAGGTAAGGAAACAAAGGATCTCCCTATCTAAGTCTTTTTGAGAGAGCTATAAGAGGTGTGGTTTCACTATTAATCGACACTTAGTACGTTAATGTGCTTATGCAATCATTGATGGTTTGGATCTATTTTCTATCAAAGCCCATAACATCTAACATGGCTCTTATAAAGGACCATGAAATTCTGCCTATGCCTTATCCATATCTAGTTTCAGTGCTCCCAAAATATTCCTTCATTTCTTTGTCCTTTGTATGGTGCTCATTAATTCTCTTCCCAAAATTATATTATCAGAAATAAATCTACCTCTTATGAACACATTTTAAAGTGGAGGTGTGATTTCCTGCATGATTGGTTTGAGGCAATCAACAGCTACTTTTGCAATGATCTTGTATGTGCCATTACATAGGCTGATCAACCTATAATTTGAAAAATTTTCAGACTCTTGACTTTTGGGATCAAAGATATCAGAGTTTTGTTAATTTCTTTTAGCATATGGCCTATATTCAGGAAGGACAGTGTTGCATCAGTAGTGAAAAGGCTGATTATGTTCTAAAACAGTTGGAAGACAATATCTAGTTTCCTATTAGCTCTTAATACTTTTAAGGATCCAACTTGAAAAATGGCTTGTTCAATTTCTCCTACAGTGAAAGGTTTGTTTAGTTGAATGAGCTGATCTAAAGTGATCTTTGGTAGACCTAGATTGGAAATTTAGGCTTTAATTTTTCCTTCCTGAATAGTTTCCTTAGCACCAAGAGTCTTCTTGAAAAAAATCCATGACGATCTATTTAATTTTCCTTTGATCCTTTTCCCATCAACCTTTCATAGCAAGAATTCTAGAAATCTTGTTCTTGATAGCTATCATTGTCTGATTAAACTTGGTGTTTATATCCTTGTTGATAATCTAGTTAATCCTGGATTTTTGCATCCAATGTTATTGTTCCTGCTCAGCTAACTTTGGTAATTTGTCTTAAATTTCTTTTTCCTTTTTGCCTATTTCTTCCGAGTTAGTTGATTTTTGAGCTTTAAAGACCCCATCCTTAGGTTTTCTTCTCCTTTCGTAAGTTCCTAAACATTTTTTTTTGTTTTACCATCTAAGATTAGACTCTGTAATTTTAAATTTTAGAATGAAAGCAAAGATAGGAGAGCCTGAGACTTTGTTTTCCCATAAGTTTTTGACTACCTCCCACATTCATGATGTGTAAGCCATATCACCTCAAATTGGTATGGTCTTCATTTGCACTTCACTTGCATTTTTCATAATAAGGATCATTGATCCATGGTTGGAGAAAGACATTGGCAGGTTCAGTAAACATACCTTATCATGATATTGAAACCATTAAGCATTAGCAAATGATTTGTCAAGTCTCTCCCACACTAAGTCTTGACCTTTTTTTTTGTTTATCTAGGAAAAATAATGCCCATTAGGAGGAATTTCCATAAGATTGCAAGCATCAATGCATTCCCTCAAGGTTTTTGAACCTTGTAGTGAAGAGGTCTTGAAAGACAATTTATCCTTGGCATTAATCACTTGGTTAAAGTCTCTTATAACAATCTAACTTTCATTGTCTTTCTCTTGATTTGCTAATTCATGGTCTTATTTAAGACTTTTTGCTTATGGTTCATCTAAAGGTGACCATACAAAGACATAATCCAAAAGTTTTGGTTAAAGTACTAAACAAACATAAACACAATATTAGCATCTTAATTTGAAATACAAACATGTACATAATCTTTCCACATCACAAGTATGCCCTAACTTTTCCTACTGCAGTTTATTCCTTTCGAGATAATAAAATCCCACCTATTTGGTAGAATGCTACCCTTTTCCACTGTGATTTTAGTTTCCATCAAAAAGTAAAAATCTATATTGAATCATTGGATCAGTTTCTTACAATGGTAGGATGCTAGGGGCTAACCCAATCCTCTAACTTTCTAACTCAAGATCATCATGGCTCCTTTAGAGGCTATTGAGGGACAGCCTACCTTAACCCTTCCTCATTGTCACTGTCCGGTGTGATGTTACAGTCTTTTACCTTTAAGAGCTACATTAGTCTAAATACTTGTCTCCTATCATCAGGTTCTTGCTTGCTGGAATTCTCAACATTTTGCCTTTTTTATCTTATCACTTCTCTGGATTCTAATGATTGTGTTATCATTTATAGTTGATTAGATGCTTCCTTAAGAGATTTCTCCTACTGAAGGTCCTATTGTTGTGCTATAATGTTAAAAATCGCTCCTTTTAGTGGCCCTAGGTTGTTCCAAAAAGGAGGAGGGTCTCTCATTAAAGAGTTAGTTGATAGGACAAAACCGGACTTATCAAAAAATGCAAAAGCTCAAATTGGCAGTCTTTTCATTCCCAACAAGCTTAAAAGTAATCAAAATAACAAAGCACAATAATAATATCAACAACACACAATCGGGCCTAAAACAAGCAAGAAACAATAATCACACGAGACACAATATTTTTACGTGGAAAATCCTTTTAAAATAAAGGGTAAAAAACATAGGAGACGGAGTCTACTAAAAAATCTTCACTAACACAAAATTGTCGAGTACAAGATCATAACATTTAGCTACTACAATGAGTACATAACTTTACTTTTAGCCATTCATAAGTGATCATTAAAAACAAAGAGAAAAGTTGAGAAATATCACAAAAAATAGAGTACTGTTCATGTAGTAGATTCGAAAGCTACAATGCTTCGATGAAAAATTCGACCATTCAAAATGAAGATCTATGAGTTTCCTAGCTATTGCCAAAATTTTAGCTTGATCGAACCACAGATGAACCTCCGATTATGATCTTGATGAAAATTATTCAAGGTTTAAAAATAGCTCACTCTTTTCTCCTTCCTATGTCTTTTTGCCTGACCCTTTTCTGCCTAAACAAGTGAAGTACGATGCTGAAACTGCCTACTGTTTTTCTTTCATTTAAATGAAACAACTAAATGGCCAAAATATGGGCCTTAGGTGGGCTAAAAGAATGGTCCACATAAGACGGACCAAAAATAGCCCAACAAATCTCCCCTTCCTGACTATGTGGAGGTGTTGGCCATCCCTGCAATGAAGCAACAAGTTTCAAACTTCCCTCTTGGTAAGGCTTAGTCAACATATCAGCACCATTATCATCGGTATGAATTTTCTCAAGTTTTAACAACTTCGTATCTAGAACATCATGTATCCAATGATTCCTAACATCGATATGTTTAGACCTAGCATGAAAGGTTGAATTCTTACTAAGATGAATAGCACTTTGGCTACCACAAACAAGACATATCTCTCTTAAATAAAGCCAAGTTCTTGCATAAATTTCTTTATCCAAAGCAACTCCTTGCACCTTCGATAATCACAATGAACTCAAACGCAGTAGTGGACAATGCAACACATTTTTGTAGTCTAGATTACCAAGCCATAGCTCCCCCTGCAAAAGTGATCAAATAACCTGAAGTAGACTTTCTGGAGTTAACATCTTCTGCCATATTAGAATCTGTATAACCAACTAGAACGAGTTTCTCATTGCTAAAACAAAGTTTCAAGTTGGAGGTACCCCAAAGATATCTCATAATCTACTTCACTGCATTCCAATGCTCACAACCTGGATTAGAAAGAAATCAACTGACTGTGCCAACAATATAAGCTAAATCAGGTCTTGTGCATATCATTGCATACATTAAACTATCCACGGCAGAAGCATAGGGAACCCTTTGCATGTCTTCCTTCTCTTTTTCTATTGAAGGACACTACTTGACACTCAATCTAAAGTGCGTAGCAAGAGGAGTGCTCACCACTTTAGCTTTGTCCATATTGAATCTTTGAAGTACTTTTTCAATGTACTTCTCCTGTGATAACCATAACTTCTTGGCCTTTCTATCATGTGTTAACTTTATGCCAAGAATTTGCTTTGCTAGCCCCAAATCCTTTATTTCAAAGGACTTACTCAATTCTTGCTTCAATATGTTAATCTTAGAAGCATCATGACCAACAATAACGTATCATCAACATAGAGCAATAGAATAATAAAATCAGCACCAGAGAATCTTTGAATAAAGATATAATGATCTGAAGTAGTTTTCTTATAGCCATGCTCCCTTATAACAGACTTAAACTTCTTATACCATTGTCTCGGAGCTTGCTTCAAACCATACAAGCTCTTCTTCAATTTGCACACATAGTCTTTTTTCCTTCTGCAATAAAACCCTCTGGTTGCTCCATGTAAAGTTCTTCTAAATCACCATGAAGAAAAGCAGTTTTCGCATCTATTTGTTCAACTTCTAAGTCATGACAGGTTGCTAAACTCAATATATTTCTAATAAAGGACAATTTTACAATTAGAGAGAATATTCCCTCAAAATTAACCCCTTTCTTCTGACTATAACCCTTTACGACCAATCTAGCTTTGTATCATAGAGATGAAGAATTTTCGTCTTGCTTTAACCTATAAACCCACCAATTTTTCAAAGCTCTTTTACCCTTAGGCAATTTCACCAGCTCAAATATGTGGTTATCATGCAAAGACTTAAGTTCATCTTTCATAGCTTCAACCCATTGATCTTTACATTTACTCTTCATAGCACTTTGGTTTTCTCCCATCAGTTAAAAGAATATACTGATCAGAAGGATACTTGGTAAAAGGCTGTCAATCTCTAGTAGACCTCCGAAGTGGAATTGCTGGTGGAGTTATAGGTGCTTGGTGTTGATCATTCACAACATCATCCATGGGAGCATTAAATTCACCTATACCTTGCTGGTCATCATCGGTATCTTCTTGTATGCCATCCTTAATTGAATTTGGCAAAGAGGTTAGAGGAATTAGATCCATGTCGATCAAGTTACCACTACTCTGTGGTTCTGTTTTCTCTACCTTATCAATATCAATGGTTTGACCCTCAATGAAAACAATATCTCTACTTCTGACAAGCTTCTTTTTAACTGGATCATATAGCCTGTACCCAAATTTATCTTGGCCATAACCAAGAAAGATACATTGCCGAGTCTTGGCATCTAACTTTGACCTTTTATCTTTTGGAACATGAACGAATGCCTTGCAACCGAACACATGAAGGTGACTATAAGATACATCTTTGCCAAACCAAACTTTGTCTGCAACATCACTTTGCAAAAGAACACTAGGAGACAGATTAATCACATGTGCCACTGTGTACAAAGCTTCAACCCAAAGGGATCTTGGCCAGTTTGCATCTAAAAGCAAACATCTGACTCTCTTAATAAGTGTCCTATTCATTCTTTCGGCCAAACCATTCAATTGTGGTGTCTTGGGAGGTGTTTTCTGATGTTTGATTCCTTGTTCTTGATAATACTCATCAAATAGTTCACAATATTCACCGCCATTATTAGCATGGATGCATTTCAACTTTTTTCCCTGTTTGCCTTTAAATTGAAGCTTGAAACTGTTTGAACACTTCAAGTACTTGGTCTTTTGTTTTCAAAGCATAAACCCAAAGTTTTCTTGAATGATCATCAATAAAGGTCACAAAATAAAGTGCACCACCATTCGACCTTACCTTTAAAGGACCATAAACATCAGAATAAACCAGCTCTAGCAAGTCAGATTTTCTTGATGGAGGATGACTGTTGAATGAAACCCTCATCTATTTTCCAGCTAAACAATGAGAATAATTCTTCAATGTAGCACTCTTCAAACTAGAAAACTGATTCTTCTTGGCTTAATAATTAAGCCCCTTCTCGCTTATGTGACTGAGCCGTTTGTGCCATAACTTAGTTAAGCTGTCAATCTCTGTTACATTCACAATGCCTCTGGAAGTCGAAGCCTGCATCAAATACAAATTCAAGCACTTCTTTCCTCGAGCCACTATAAAGAGCCTTCAATCAATTTTCATTAGCCTTCACTGAATGTATTGCAAAATCCCTCATCATTAAGTTTTCCCACGAGATCAAATTTAAATGGATATCTGGTGCATGTCTGACATTTTTAAGTGTTAAAGTTGTTCCATTATTAGTTTCCAAACAAACGTCACCTATGCCAACAACTTGTACCAAGCCGTCATTACCTATCTTCAATACCCCAAAATCACTGAGAGTATACAACGTGAAGAGTTCCTTTAGAGACGTGACATAAAGTGAAGTACCGGTATCTATCACCCAACTCGTCTCATCGCATGCTAGGTTAATCACATTCTTATCATAAGTAACTAGTAGATCATTAAAAGTAGTAGTAGCAACACGATTAGTAGTGTCTTGATCTTTCTTCTCTTGTTTATCACCACCACCTTTGTTCTCTCTCTTCCACTTGTAGCAATATTTCTTGATATGGCCTGTCTTGCCATAATGATGACACTCAAGGTTCTTGTGTTTTGAATTTTATCTTTACCTTTTTTGCTTTTGTTTTTACTTTTCCCCTTATTTTCGGTAAGTAGAACCTCATACTGTGATGAAGAACCCTGGGTCTTTCTTCTTACCTCTTCATTCAAAACACCATTCTTGGCAAGTTCCATAGTCATAACACCATTAAGATCATAATTAATAAGTGAAACTTGAAATGTTTTGCAAGAATCCAGTGGAGTAGTAGGTAACCAAAGCCCTATAATATCATCATCAAGTTTGACACCCATACCAAGCATTTGATTCATAATATTCTAAAACTCACTCAAGTGATTAGCCATAGATGTTCCCTCATTATACTTCAACTGCATCATTTTCTTAAGCAAGAACAACTTGTTGTTGCCCAACTTTAAAGCATACAAATTCTCAAGTTTGTTCCATAAAGTGCGTGCATGTGTCTCTTGATCAATATGATTGTAAAAATTCTCCTCGACAAATTGTCGAATAAAACTACACACCTGTTGATGCTTAAATGCCTATTACTTATCACTCTTAGACTTGGGTTTTTGACAAGTGAAAATACAAAGGTGTAGAGCCTTAACAAACAATAAGTCTTTCATTTTATTCTGCCATAATTGATAATTTGGGCCATTCAACAAACCATTTTACTAATGTTAATCTCCATAACTACTTAACACGATATTCCAGCTCTGATACCAGTATGATGGTATAAAATCGGACTTACTGAAAAATGCGAAAGCTTAAATTGGCAGTTTTTTCGTTCCCAACAAGCTCAAAAGTAATCAAAATAGCACAAAGCAAAATAATAATATCAAAAACACATAATCGGGCCCAAAACAAGCAATAAACAATAATCACATGAGACACAATATTTTTACGTGGAAAACCCCTTTAACATAAAAGGTAAAAACCACGGGACACTGAGTCCACTCAAAACTCTTCACCAATACAAAATTTTAACTCTACTTCTAGCCGTTCACAAGTGATCATAAAAAACAAAGAGAAAAGTTAAGAAATATCACCAAAAATGGAGTACTATTCATGCGGTAGATTTGAAAGCTACAGTGCTTCGGTGAAAAATCTGACCATTCAAAATGAACATCTATGATTCTCCTAGCTGCTACCAAAATTTTAGCCCGATCGGACCACAGATGAACCTCCAATTGAGATCTTGATGAAAACTATTCAAGGTTTAAAAACAACTTACTCTTTTCTCCCTCTTTTGTCTTTTTGCTTGACCCTTTTCTGCCTAAAAAAGTGAAGTACGATGCTAATACTGCTTGTTGTTTTTCTTCCATTTAAATGAAACAACAAAATGGCCAAAAAATAGGCCTTAGGTGGGCTAAAAGAATAGTCCACATAGGAGGGACCAAAAACAGCCCAACATTAGTCTTATTTTTGTGAAGCACTTTACACTCCAAAGAAAACCTAGTTCTAGTCCAAATGGTGAAATTTTAATCAACCAAGTTCACATCCCTACCTTGATTGTTGTTAACTTCCAAGCTAAATTCCTTTCAGCAATTTATCATGTCCATCTTTCTATCTTCATTATCTTGTAGTTCCCCCATAATATTGCTTTCTAGTATATCATTGTTTCCTCTTACATCTATCCTACCGTTGGTGAAGAAAATCTCTCTATTTGGCAATCCTATCCATCTCAATAAATTTTCTTCTAGTTGTCTGGAAGCCTAGCTTTTTCAGGTATTCCAAAGAATAACCAATTTATTATGTTCTTCAAATTTAACAGACAAAGAGACTTAAAAGTTCAAAGTAGCACATTCAAATTAATAATAGATAAAAAGACTTAAAAAAAAAAAAGAGATACCTAAAATCTGCAACTACCAACAAGGATCCAACATCCAGCAACCATTAAAGTACCATGTAGTAACTAGACTTGATAATCAGACACGACACACGTATGGTATGCTTTAATCATGTATGAGTTTTATATAAGCCTATTCCATGTCAATATGTTTATGCTCATGCATAACGTGTATAATATGCATAACACGCTTAAGACACAGTTAAGATATGATTAAGTAAATTATGTCGTAAGCATATAAATATATTGACACGTATTTGTTAACACGTTTAAACACAATTATTTAACATGTCATAAATGTATAAACATTTAAATTAATAGATTTATATATAAAACACATTAGT